>SJYC01019512.1:0-35918 GCA_006408675.1 Madoqua kirkii
AATTATGTACTATATAAATATAAATTTATATTATATAAAAATTGTACATAAAAATTAAATATATAGACATTATATATAATTATTCATATTCTTTAGCATATATAATGTACATATAATGTAAATGTTCAGAAGTTATATAGAATCATTTGTATTATATAACACATAAAATTCATAAATGTGTTTGTGTATTAATATATTAATTATAATGCACATATAATCTCAATAATATTGAAATGAATGCACAAGTAGAGGCAAAACTATTTTTTCCATGAAATTATTTCCCGTCACTGTCAGTTGTTTAAAACTGATGAAATTGTAAAGTAGCTCCACTATAGATCTGGGCCAGATAACCCAGAGGAGGCAGCCCCCAACAGCACATCGCTTTCCATCGAAGCGCACATTGTCTTCTACGCAATGGATCTCACCCAGGCTCATGGCTGTGCCACTGTCTATTAGTAACGACCCCCCAAATTTAAACAATGTGCAGTCCAGCCTTGTCTCCTGAATTCTACACTCATATAACCTACCACCTGCCAAATGCCTAGTTAGATATCTAATAGATGTTTCAGAGGTACCCTGTCCCAGATGAGCATCTCATTTGGAATATGTTACATCATCAGAGTCCACCACCTCTCATTTCCATAGAGGGTCCTCTGTTTTTCTATTGTTCAAGAGTGAAGTTGTGAAATTAACGTTGACTCTGCTTGACTCTGCTTTTCCTGTTCCTGTCCCTCATCTCTGCTCCATCAGCAAGTCCTGTTGACTCATCCTCAGAATAGATCTAGAAGCTGGTTGCTTCTCTTTCCTTTCATTGCTTCTACTGTGGTCCAAGTCCTGTGGTCTCTATCCAAGATGATGGAAATAAACTCAAAAGAGGTCTACCTTGCTGCCTCTCTAATCTTTTCCCTGCCTTATCTTTGGTCAGTTCTCCTTGCAGCAATGGAGGGTGCTTGTGAACACCCAAGTCAGATATCTTCCCTTCTCTACCTACAAAACTCCATGGCTCCCACCTTATTCAGAGTCAAAGCCAAAGTCTTCCTTGTGGCCCACGTGGCCTTGTCTGATCTGATTCTCTTTTCCTTCCTGTCCTTGTCATCTATTAATAGACCCCTCATTTCACTTTGCTCCACCCACACTGGCCTGCTCAAGATTCTTCAGACATGCCAGACTCACTTCCTTCTTTGGAGTCTTGAACTGAATGTTCTTGAATGCCATAAATGTTTTTGTCCAACACTCACATAGACAACTCCCTCACTTCTTTCAAATCTTTGTTCCAGTCATTTCTTTTCAATAGAATTTCCTCTGATAACTCTATTTTGTGCAGCTTCCTATTCACCCACCCAGGTATTCATGCTTCTCCCACCCCCTTATCTTGATTTTCTTTTCTGTACTTTCTACTTTCTAACCTACAGTTTCCTTATTTATTGCATTTATCTTTTGTGGTCTTCCATCTTCTACTAGAATGTCTTATTAATTTCCCTCCTGTGATGTATTCCAAGAACAAGCAACTAAGATCCAGTGGCTTAAATAAACAAGAAATTCTTTTTATTGCAAGAATAGAAGCTCAGAATTAGGCGTTGCTGGTGTTGCTTAGAAGGTTGCTAAGGATCTAAGCTCTTCCTAGTTTTCCATCTCACCAATAACATGCTGACTTTTTATCAATTATTTTCCTGGTTGCAAGGTGGCTGCCATGGCTCCAGTCATCATGAGCATGTTCAAGGCAGGAAGAAGAATGATGGGACAGAGTGGCAAACTCACCTCTCAACCCTCTCTCTTTAACAAGAAACAAAAGTTTTTCCAGAAACCCCTTAGTGGATTTCCCTCTCACCTAATTGGTCAGAACTGTATCCCATGAACACTCATAGTTACAGAGGAATTTGACAAAACAAGTATTCTGCTTTCTAGCTTCTAGAATGGGAATATCAATAATCAAGAGGCTGAGAATAGCTTTTGAGTTTGTCAACAGTGCCTGGAGGTAATCATTGTTTAATTTTTAATGTTTATCCTTCTGGTTTTTGTTGCCATATTTATCTCTGCCTGTATTTGTAAGACCTGCGCCCACATACATATGATCCCTGAGTTCAAATTGTACTAATCCCGCCATTGATTCTGATTCTGACTTCTCTCACAGGGTTGAAGTCCCTTCTTGCTTTCAAATACACAGTGGAACAACATCTCAGGAAAGCAGGTGCCTGCAGAAGCCTTCTCTGAAATCTCTTCTCAGCTTAATGTGGAAATGCAGTTTCTTGCCAGCCCTAGAACTCTCTGGGCAATCTGGATTATGGATGATTGGGTGGGGGGGTCTTCCCACAGCTTCCTGTCCTGGTGAGAAAAGAAGAGCTTCTGTTCCAGCTTACCATTTTACCTTCCATGTTCTGCAACTCTGACTTTTCAAAGTTTTGTGGTGACAACAGATCGCAGTGCAATGGCAGGACCAAGAACTTCTGGCTACCACTTGGATTTGTCCTAAGTCCATTGACGTGTGGCTCTAAGCGCGCCTCTCCAGCTTCCATCACATGCTTCACACACAGAGTAGCCCTCAATAAATGGTTGGTATTCTGACTGGCTGGCTTGCTTTTCGACGAAGAACCCTCCAGCTTTTTTTTAAACATTTCCCGCCCCCCTGGTACTGGGGTATAGCCAATTAACAAACAATGATGTGATAGTTTCAGGTGAACAGCAAAGGGACTCAGCCATACACATATATGTATCCATTCTCCCCCCAGCTCCCCTCCCATCCAGGCTGCCGCATAACAGTGAGCAGAGTTCTCTGTGCTACACAGTAGGTCCTTGTTGGTTATCCATTTTAAATACAGCAGTGTGTATATCCATCACATACTTCCCCCTGGTGACCATTAGTTCATTCTCTAAGTCTGTGAGTCCCTTTCTGTTTTGAACGTAAGTTAATTTGTATCATTTCTTTTTAGAGTCCATATATAAGGGATGTCATATGATGTTTCTCCTTCTCTGTCTGACTTACTTCACTTAGTATAGCAATTTCTAGGTCCATCCGTCTTGCTGCAAATGGCATTATTTCATTCTTTTTAATGGCCAAGTAATATTCCATTGTATATACTTACCACATCTTCTTTATCCATTTCTCTTGGACATTTAGATCGTTTCCATGTCTTGGCTATTTTGTGAACAGTGCTGCTATGAAAATTAGGGCAAAAGTAGACTTTCATCTTTCCCAGATATATGTCTGGGAGTAGGATTGCTGGATCATACGATCACTCTGTTTTTAATTTTCTTTTTAAGGAAGCCCCACAGTTTTCCACTGAACACTACTATTTCTAAAATAACAACAGATGACTTAAGTCAGGTTCCCTAAAAGCAGAATGTGGGAGGGGTGATTTTGGTGCTCATGATTTATCAACAGAATGCTCTGAAAAGAGAGAAAAAGTGAGGAAACAAGATGATGAATAGAAGGAGCCAGGCAAGTTTACAGTCTCGACTGGAACTTACTCTCAGCCTGATCCATGAATTGTATCTCAGCCTCATCCCATTTTGACACAAGGGAACCAGCCATTAAAAAAAAAAATCTCTGTCGGTCCATTACTGGCTGTGTGCTGCCCCCACTGTGATGGGAAAATAAAGTTTAACAGCTCCTGCTTCATGGAGACCAATTTCCAGCAGAGCATTGCAGGGCTGGTGGCTCAGACGGTAAAGAATCTCATAGCTAGAATGGGAATGCCTACAATGCAGGAGACATTTTTGATCCCTGGTCGGGAAATCCCCAGGAGAAGGGAATGACAACCCACTCCAGCATCCTTGCCTGGAGAATCCCATGGACAGAGGAGCCTGGCGGGCTACAGTCCATGGGATCTCAAAGAGTCGGACACGACAGCATTTTCAGGAAAAGGGGGCAGACAACTGACCCAAAAGTGGGTCAGGGAGACATACCAACAATAATAAAGACTCTGCCCATCCTTATGACCAGCAAACAGAAGAACTTGTATGAGCATTTAGATATGTGTTTGGAGCTCATTCTAATGAGATTCTGAACTGCACTAAAAAGACGTTTATTTCAAATGATGTTCCAGGCTTCTCAGACATTCTGATAAAACTTTCTCCTTTCTAAAAGATCTTAGAGATTGTTTACCATACCATTTGACTTTTTAAATGACCTACATTCATTTTTAATTGGAGTGTGACTTCTTTACAATGTTGTGCTGATTTCTGCTGTACAGCATTGTGAATCAGCTCGATGTAGATCGCCTCCCTCTTGAGCCACCCTCCCACCTCCCCTCATCCTACTCTTCTAGGTCACCAGAGAGCTCTGAGCAGAGCTCCATGTGCTCTACAGTAGCTCCCCCAGCTATCTGTTTTACATATGGCAGTGTATATGTGTCAGCGCTCCTCTCTCAGTTCACCTCACCCTCTCTTCCTGCCCTGTGCCCACAAGCCTGTGCTCTATGAGGGCATCTTCATTCCTGCCCTGCAAATAGGCTCATCAGTATCATTTTACAGTTGGCTTTATTGAGGCTAGAATGCAATGTGTGTTTTTTTTTTTAATTGAAGCATAGTTGATTTAAAATATGTTACATGAAACTCTGCTCAATGGTATGTGGCCACCTAGGTGGGAGGACAATTTGGGGGAGAATGTATACTTGTAAATAAATGTATGGCTGAGTCCCTTCCCTATTCACCTGAAACTATCAGAACATTATTAATTGGCTATATCCCAAAACAAAACAAAAAGTTTTAAAAACGTGTTAATTTCAGGTATACATCAAATTAATTCATATATATATATATATATATTATTTTTCAGATGATTTTCCATTATAGGTTATTTTGTTGTTCAGTCACTCAGTCATGTCTGACTCTGTGACCCCATGGACTGTGGCACTCCAGGCTTCCCTGTCCTTCACTATTTCCCAGAGTTTGCTCAAATTCTTGTCCATTGAGTCGATGATGCTGTCCAACCATCTCATCCTCCATCGCCTCCTTCTCCTGCCCTCAATTTTCCCCAGCATCAAGGTCCTTCCCAATGAATGGCTGGCCAAAGTCTTGGAGCTGTAGCTTCAGCATCAGTCCTTCCAATGAATATTCAATGTTGATTTCCCTTAGGATTGACTGGATTTATTTCCTTGTGTACCAGGGGCTCTCAAGAGTCTTCTCCAGTGCCATAGTTTAAAAGCATCAATTCTTTGGTGCTCAACCTTCTTTATGGTCCAACTCTCACATCCATCCATGACTACTGGAAAAATTATAGCTTTGACTATACTTGATTCAGACAGTAAAGAATCCACCTGCCAGTGCAGGAGACCTCAGTTTGATTCCTGGGTTGGGAAGATCCCTTGGAGAAGGGAATGGCTACCACTCCAGTATTCTTGCCTGGAGAATTCCATGGAGAGAGGAGCCTGGCAGGCTATAGGACTCAAAGAGTTGGACATGCAAAGATTCAGACACCACTGAACAACTACCAGTCTAAAGGTTGCTACAAGATATTAAATATGTGCTTAGACCGCAGGGCTTTTATACTTCCAAATACATTTTTGATAAAGTGTTTTCATCTTTTAAAAGTTAGGAAAAGCAGCAGCAGGAGACATTTCTAATGCTTTTCTTGGGAGGATGCGCGTCTTCTCTTTTGCACTTCTGAGATCAGCCCTGGGGTTTCTTTGGAAGGAATGATGCTGAAGCTGAAACTCCAGTACTTTGGCCACCTCATGCGAAGAGTTGACTCACTGGAAAAGACTGATGCTGGGAGGGATTGGGGGCAGGAGGAAAAGGGGACGACAGAGGATGAGATGGCTGGATGGCATCACTGACTCAATGGACGTGAGTTTGAGTGAACTCTGGGAATTGGTGATGGACAGGGAGGGTTGGAGTGCTACGATTCATGGGGTCGCAAAGGTTCTGACACGACTGAACGACTGAACTGAACTGAACTGAGCTGAACTGAAGGTACAGCACCCAATTCTGTTTGCTATTTTTACCGACAGGCGGCGCTAGTGGTAAGGAAACTACTTGCCAATGCAGGAGACTTATAGAGACGTGAGTTCCATCCTTGGGTCGGGAAGATCTCCTGGAGGAGGGAACAGAAACCCACTCCAGTATTCTTGCCTGGAGAATCCCATGGACAGAAGAGCCTGGTGAGCTACGGTCCATAAGGTCACAAAGAGTTGCACACGACTGAAGTGACTTAGCCCACATGCATCACTTCTTTATAATCAATATTCCATCTTCTGAAACCTTACTTGGTGAATCATGCCCAACATTGATAAAAATCACCCAGTTTTCACGTAATTTGAAACTCTCAGGCTTCACCTGCCTTGGTTACAAATTTGGGTTGGCTCAGTTTCCATATCTAGGTTTGAACCACAGGATCTCAGACTGTCTTCCTTCCTCTTTCTTAGTTCTCAGAAAAAAATTCCTCCTCAGGAGTTTGTGGGTGCTGCTGAAGTATTATTTGATATCTGCTCAGGGCGTTTTTCTGGAGAAGGCAATGGCAACCCACTCCAGTGTTCTTGCCTGGAGAATCCCAGGGACAGAGGAGCCTGGTGGGCTGCTGTCTATGGGGTCGCACAGAGACGGACACGACTGACTCGACTTAGCAGCAGCAGCAGCAGCAGCAGCAGCAGCAGCAGCAGCAGCAGCAGCGGGGTGTGTCTCTCCCGTTCTTTTCTCTGCTTTGATCTTGCAAGTCCTTCATACACCTCTCCAGGGTATCTTTCCCTGCTCAGCACAGCAGTCTCTACCCACTGCCCGGTCAAGTCTACAGAACACTGACCTGCAGCTTGACCTGGGCTGTGAGAAGTAGTTCTGTACCCACTGTGGCGGCCGCCGTCGTCTCCCGGGCTCCAGAGCTGCTGCACTTCGGCACAGAGTTACCTACACTCATGAACACCGCAGCACCATCTCCCAGCCTGTCCTTAACTGAAGGGGCCCTCCATGTAGCCACATAGGTTTTTCAGTTCAGTTCAGTCGTGTCCAAGGTCTTTTGGACACACTGATGCTCTCTACCCTTCTGACGTCTCTCTTGTCTTTTCAGTGGCAACTTCTCCAAACCTCCATATCCATCAGTTCACTCAGGTAGGTGTTTTGGAAGCTTTAGAAGGGTGTATCTTAACCATTATACAGGAGTATGGAAATTCCATTTCTGGTTCAGTTCATATGCCAGGAAAAAAGGGAAGAAAATCTTTTAGGTAGCTGGGAAAGCACAGGAGGCGTGGAGATGCTTAAAAATTTCATACTTTTCTGTATATTGGAAACTAACATGTGTGCGTGCTAAGTCACTTCAGTTGTGTCTGACTCTTTGCGACCCTATGGACTGTAGCCCATCAGGCTCCTCTGTCCACGGGGATTCTCCAGGCAAGAATCCTGGAGTGGGTTGGCTTGCCCTCCTCCAGGGGATCTTCGCATCCAGGGATCAAACCCGGGTCTCCTGCATTGCAAGCAGATTCTTAACCATCTCAGCCAAAACAGGGAAGCCTTCTGAAACTAAGGAAACACTGTAAATCAACTATATTTTATTGTTTTAGTTGGAGGATAATTGTTTTACAGTGCTGTGTTTTATAGTGCCTTACATCAGTGCAAATCAGTCATAATTTTATATACACATACAATGGAATATTACTTGCAGCAATATGGATAGGTTGAGAGACTGTCATACTGAGTGAAGTAATTCAGGCACAGAAAGACAAATATCATATGATATCACTTATATGTGGAATCTTAAAAAAGGGTAAAATGAATTTATCTATAAAATAAAAATAGAGTTACAGACATAGCAAATAAACATATGGTTACTAGGGCCTAAGAGGGTGAGAGGGTTAAACTGGGAGATTGGGATTGACATATAAACACTACTACAAATAAAATAACTAACTAAGAAGGACCTACTGTACAGCACAGGGAACTCTACTTGATACTCTGTAATGACCTATATGGGAAAAGAATCTAAAAAAGACTGGATACATGTATATGTATAAATGATGCATTTTGCTAACACGATATAAATCAATTATACTTCAACAAAAATTTTAAAATAAAAAATTATATATATATGCCCCCACTCCCCATTTCCACCCCTCTAGGTCATCACAGAGTGCAAGGCTGGGCTCCCTGTATTACACAGCAGCTTCCCACTAGTGATCTATGTTACATGTGATAGTATATGTATGTTAATGCTACTTTCTCAATTTCTCCTGACCTCTCCTTCCCCTGCTGTGTCCATAAGTCTGTCCTCTATGTCTGCATTTCCATTTCTTTGTAAGTGGGTTCATCAGTACTTTTTTCCAGATTCCATATATATATATACATTAATATATGATATTTGTTTTTCACTTCCCAACTTACTTCACTCTTTATAATAGTCTTTAGGTTCATCCACCTCATTAAAACGGACTGAAATGCATTTTTCTTTATGGTTGAGTGATATTCCATTGTATATATGCACCACGACTTCTTTATCCACTCATCTTTCGATGGACATCTGGGTTGATGGGCATATATAGTTCAGTTTAAAAAAATACTAGGAAACTTCCCTGGTGGTCTAGTGATTATGACTCCAAGCTTCCACTGCAGGGGGTGAGGTTGGATCCCTGATAGGGAAACTAAGATCTCACCCATGCAGTGCAGTGTTGCCAAAAAAAAAAAAAAATTTAAGATTTTAGAAATTTGCAGTGTCATTTATCCATCCTATAAATATTTATGAAGTATCTACTCTCTAGATATGATAATAAGCAAGAAGTACATTGCCTTTTTTTCCATAGAACACACTTTCTAATGGTGAGGGAGACCCAATAAATATGTAAATGAATATCTAAATGGCTGGATGTTGTCTGTTGACCCCTCCAAAGCCATTCAGTGGTCTGCCTGGAATGACAACACATCTGGAGTATAATTGTGGACTTTCTTGACCTCTGGCTTTCAGCTGGTTTTGGCCGATGGGAAACACCAACAGAATATCATAAAAATGGAGGAGAGTGAGGTCAAGGTGTTTGTTTTCTTAGCTCCTTCCCTACAGATCACCATGCAAGGGTTTCTGTATCTTGAATGGAGATCAGAGCTCCATGATCTGGTATACTGAGTCTTTTCAATGACAATTTCTTACTCCTTGTCTGTTCTGATATTTTCTCAGTAACTTGACATGCAATTTCTAAATGTCTTTAAAAAGAAAATGTAGAAAGGAATTGCCTGGTGGTGCAGAAGTTAGGACTCAGTGCTTCCACTACTGTGGGCCTAGGTTTAATCCCTGGAGGGGGAATTAAGATCCCACAAGCCATGAGGTGCAGTCAAAAAGATGTAGAAGGCTTCAGTTATGCAATTTTTGGAATTAATATTCACATTTTAAAGGGCACAAACTACAATAATTTGTTCTCCCCACCAGCATTTTGTATGTCGTAATAACTACACAAAGAAAGTGAAATTGCTCAGTCATATCCGAGTCTTTGTGACCCCATGGACTATACAGTCCATGGAATTCTCCAGGGCAGAATACGGGAGTAAGTAGCCTTTCCCTTCTCCAGAGGATCTTTCCAACCCAGGGATCAAGCCCAGGTCTCTCGTATTGCAAGTGGATTCTTTACCAGCTAAGCCACCAGGGAAGCCCAAGAATACTGGAGTGGGTTGCCTATCCTTTTTCCAGTGGATCTTCACGACCCAGGAACCAAACTGGGATCCCCTGCGTTGTAGGTGAATTCTTTACCAGCTGAATCCCAAATAACTACACAAATACCACAGAAAACAAAAGCCAATGTTTTCATAAAATCCATTCTGGAATTTATGAAAAATAACACCCATCAAAATTCATGGATAAGGGATATGATTTTGCCAAAATCCAAACAGCTCAACCAGATTCCTTGTTTAAATCTGTATGGGACCAGAAATTAATTCAGTCTTAATTTTTTAAGAGATCAAAGTCACATAACATAAAATTTACCATTTAACCCACTTTATAGTGTATATAATTCAGTGTCTTATCAAAGAGTCAAAATGTGCAACCACATGGAGTCATGTGCAAATCATCATATGATTTTAACCAAAATGTGAAAATCACATGGGGTCATGATTTTAACCATCTTATGTTCCAAGGTTAAAATTAAAAGGTGCTGGCTCCTTGAAAGGAAAGCAATGACAAACTTAGAGAGCATATTAAAAAGCAAAGACATCACTTTGCCGACAAAGGACCATATAGTCAAAGCTATGGTTTTTCCAGCAGTCATGCATAGATGTGAGTTGGACCATCAAGAAGGCTGAGCACTGAAGAACTGATGCTTTTGAACTGTGGGGTTGGAGAAGACTTTTGAGAGTCCCTTGGACAGCAAGGAGAACAAACCAGTCAATGCTAAAGGAATCAACCCTGACTATTCATTGGAAGGGCTGATGCTGAAGCTGAAGCTCCAACACTTTGGCTATCTGATAGGAAGAGTCGACTCATTGGAAAAGACCCTGATGCTGGGAAATATTGAAGGCAGGAGGAGAAGAGGGTGATGGAGGGTGAGATGGGTGGATAGCCAACATGAACTTGTGCAAACTCTGGGAGACAGTGGAAGATACTGGAGCCTGGTGTGCTGCAGTCCATGAGGTCACAAAGAGTCAGACATGATTTTGTGACTGAAGAACTAAGAGGTTCCAAGCACACTAGGTACAAAGAGTTTGTTTGAAACAGAAGTAATGGTATACTCTACAGTCAAGGTTCAGTTCATGCCCAGTGAGCCAGGCAAAAAAGAAGTCACTAACCAGGACTGCTTGACATCAAATCTAAACTGCCATTCTAATAGGGCAGAGATACTGGGCTTTACTTTATTCTTGGGTCCTGCAGGATGAGACACCTTCATCATATTTTCAACCAATTCCCACACCAAAACCCACCATTTCAAAGTGTGTGTAGCTTGGTGAGGAACACTTGTTTGTAGATGATAGGCAATGGAGGAAGTGGCATTTATGTTTTGTGCTTTAGGTTCATGTGTTGGTCAAAGGAGAATGTTTTCTTCTTTTCTTGAAATGTAGCTTCCTCTTCCATGACAGTGGATAAGAAAGGTTTAGCTTCAGGATGTCCTTGGTAGTCCAGTGGCTAAGAATCTGCCTGCCAATGCAACAGGACTCAGGTTGGATCCCTGGTGCAGGAACTAAGATCCCACATGCCATGGGACAGCTAAGCCCGTGTGCCACAATTACTGAGCCCAGGTTCCAGAGCCCAGTCTCCACAACAAACGAAGCTACCACGATGAGAAGCCTGGGTACTGCAACTGGAGAATAGCCCCTACTTGTCACAACTAGAGAAAGTCAGCAACACAGACCCAGCGCAGCCCACAATAAATACACAAGATTTTTAAAAGACCATCTTAAAAAAAAGAGAAAAGTTTAGCTTCTTGGTAGAATGGTAGACATGCTAGAGTGCCAGGGTGTGTATTAGTTAGTGACCTGGTGAGAAGCAGCTGGACCAGTCAAGTGAATTAAACAGAGACTTAATGAAGACTTAGTGAAGAGATTCATAATGTGGGCAGATAAAAGCAAACTAGTTCCGATGTGTGTGGTTTTCACAAAACCATTCTCTGACACCAGCTGGGAGTCCAGCAATTCAACCCAATTGTGATACTATCTACCCAGAGGTGGCATTATAAGTTCAGGGCTTGGTCCCACAAGACTGCCCCCCAACCCTGCAGCTCCCAATTTCAGATGCCAACACAAGCCCAGGCTGTCAGCTGTGCTTCTGTCCAAGTGATTATAGATCAGAGGTTCCCACGCCCCCTCCACGAGTTCCATGAGTTTGCTAGAATGGCTCACAAAATTCAGAAAACACTTTACTTACTGGATTACTGGTTTACTATCAAAGATATAACTCCAGATTTGTCAAATGGAAGAGATGCATAGGACAAGATATTAGGAAAGCACATATTATTTCTGTTCCCTCTTCCCAAATCTCCATGTGTTCGCCAACCCAGAAGCTCTCTAAATCCCAACTTTTTGAGTTTTTAATAGAGGTTCATTACATAGGATTCCCTGATGGCTCAGCAGGTAAAGAACCTGCCTGCAATGCAGGAGACACAGGAGACGTGGGTTCAATCCCTGGGTCAGAAGATCTCTTGGAGGAGGAAATGGCAACCCACTCCAGTATTCTTGCCTCGGAAATTCCAAGGACAGAGGAGCCTGTTGAACCACAGTCCAATGGAGTGGCAAAGAGTCAGACACGACTGAGCGTGAGAATGGGACCTTACATAGGAATGACTGATTAAATTATTGCCATTGGTGACTGCTTTGACCTCGAGCCCCTTTCCCTTCCCTGGAAATCAGAAGGTTGGGACTGAAAGTTCCTACCTTTAATCATGTGGTTGGTTCCACTGGTAACCAGTCCGAACCATTAGGTACTTTCCCAAAGTCACCTCATTAACATAAACACAGTTGTGGTGGAAAGGGGCTTGTTATGAATAATTCATATTCACCTCTAGACAGTATATTAAAAAGCAGAGACATTACTTTGCCAACAAAGGTCCATCTAGTCGAAGCTATGGTTTTTCCAGTAGTCATGTATGGATGTGAGAGTAGGACCATAAAGAAAGCTGAGCACTGAAGAATTGATGCTTTTGACCTGTGGTGTAGAAGTCTCTTGAGAGCCCCTTGAACAGCAAGGAGATCAAAGCAGTCAATCCTAAAGTAAACCAACCCTGAATATTCATTGGAAAGACTGACGCTCAAGCTGAAGCTCCAATACTTTGGCCTCCTGATGTGGAGAGTCAGCTCATTGGAAAAGACCCTGATGCTGGGAAAGATTGAAGGCAGGAGGAGGAGGGGATGACAGAGGATGAGATGGTTAGATGGCATCACCGACTCGATGGACATGAGTTTGAGTAAACTCCAGGAGATAGTGAAGGATAGGGAAGCTTAGTGTGCTACAGCCCATGGGGTCACAAAGAGTTAGACATGACTGAGTGACTGAACAGCAACAATAATATTCACCTCTATGGCTGTAATGTGGTTTCAGGAATCAAAGACAAGATATTGTAATAGAAGAAGTTCCCATCGCCCTCATCACTCAGGAAGTTCCAAGGTTTTTAGAAGCTCTGTGCCAGAAATAGGATGAAGACCAAATACATATTTCTTATTTAAAAACACAATATCAGACTTCCCTGGTGATCCAGTGGTTAAGAATCCTCCTGCCAATGCAGGGACACAGGTTTTATTCCTGGTCTGGGAAGATTTCACATGCCATGGGGCAATTAACCCCGTGCACCACAGCTACCGAGCCTGTGCTCTAGAGCCTGTGCTCTGCAATAAGAAAAGCCACCTCAGTGAGAAGCCTGCACACTGAAACCAGAGAAAACTTGTGCATAGCAGCAAGGGTCAAGTGCAGCCAAAAAGCAAAAAGAAATAAATTAATTAGTTCTATTTGTAATTTTTAAAGGAATCTCTGCACTGTTCTCCATAGTGGCTGTACTAGTTTGCATTCCCACCAACAGTTTAAGAGGGTTCCCTTTTCTCCACACCCTTTCCAGCATTTATTGCTTGTAGACTTTTGGATCACAGCCATTCTGACTGGTGTGAAATGGTACCTCATTGTGGTCTTGATTTGCATTTCTCTGATAATGAGTGATGTTGAGCATCTTTTCATGTGTTTGTTAGCCATCCGTATGTCTTCTTTGGAGAAATGCCTATTTAGTTCTTTGGCCCATTTTTTGATTGGATCGTTTATTTTTCTGGAGTTGAGCTGCATAAGTTGCTTGTATATTTTTGAGATGAGTTGTTTGTCAGTTGCTTCATTTGCTATTGTTTTCTCCCACTCAGAAGGCTGTCTTTTCACCTTGCTTATAGTTCCTTTGTTGTGCAGAAGCTTTTAATTTTAATTAGGTCCCATTTGTTTATTTTTGCTTTTATTTCCAGTATACTGGGAAGTGGATCATAGAGGATTCTGCTACGATTTATGTCAGAGAGTGTTTTGCCTATGTTCTCCTCTAGGAGTTTTATAGTTTCTGGTCTTACATTTATATCTTTAATCCATTTTGAGTTTATTTTTGTGTATGGTGTTAGAAAGTGATCTAGTTTCATTCTTCTACAAGTGGTTGACCAGTTTTCCCAGCACCACTTGTCAAAGAGATTGTCAGCAATCCCACTGCTGGGCATACACATCGAGGAAACCAGAATTGAAAGAGACACATGTACCCCAATGTTCATTGCAGCACTGTTTATAATAGCCAGGACATGGAAACAACCTAGATGTCCATCAGCAGATGAATGGATAAGAAAGCTGTGGTACATATACACAATAGAGTATTACTCAGCCATTAAAAAGAATACATTTGAATCAGTTCTAATGAGATGGGTGAAATTGGAGCCGATTATACAGAGTGAAGTAAGCCAGAAAGAAAAACACCAATACAGTATACTAACACATATATATGGAATTTAGAAAGATAGTAATAATGACCCTGTACGTGAGACACCAAAAGAGACACAGATGTATAGAATGAACTTTTGGACTCTGTGGGAGAGGGAGAGGGTGGGATGATTTGGGAGAATGGCATTGAAACATGTATACTATCATGTAAGAAATGAAGCACCAGTGTATGTTCGATACAGGATGCTTGGGGCTGGTGCACGGGGATGATCCAGACAGATGATATGGGGTGAGAGGTGGGAGGGGGTTTCAGGATTGGGAGCTCAGGTACACCTGTGGCTGATTCATGTCAATGTATGGCAAAACCAATACAGTATTGTAAAGTAGAATAAAGTAAAAATAAAATTAAAAAAATAATATAAATAAATAAAATTTTAAAAAGACATAAATTAATTAAATGATTTTTTTAAACCCACAATACTACAACAGGTTTAAAAGAAACAAAGGAGAGTGGGGCACCCTGGAAGTATAGTAGCAGTGGAGGAGGTGGGGTTCTTATAACTTCTTGGCTTAAGGGAGCATCTGGATGGGGCTAGTATAGCAAACTGGAAAGGGCTTTAGCCTGTGACAGAAGAATCCAACCACTGTCCAGATGTGCAGTCCCTGCCACGGAGGAGTTGGGAAAATAAACATCCCCATCTCTCTTTTTAAAATCCTTCTTCCCTCCTTCAAGTGGCTTTGTTTTTGTTCAGTCGCTGTCGTGTCTGACTCTTTGCGACCCCATAGACTGTAGCACACCAAGCTTCCCTATCCTTCACTATCTCCTGGAGTTTACTCAAACTCATGTCCATCAAGTCAGTAATGCTATCTAACCATCTCATCCTCTGTCACCCCTCCTCCTCCTGCCTTCAATCTTTCCCAGCATCAGGGTCTTTCCAATGAGTTGACTCTTCACACCAGGTGGCCAAAGGACTGGAGCTCCAGCTTCAGCATCAGTCCTTCCAATGAATATTCAGAGTTGACTTCCTTTAGGACTGACTGGCTTGATCTTGCTGTCCCAGGGACTTCAAGAGTCTTTTCCAGCACCACAATTAGAAAGTATCAATTCTTTGGCACCTGGCTTTCTTTACGGTCCAACTCTCATATCTGTACATGACTATTGGAAAAACCATAGCTTTGACTATATGACTGTTTGTTGGAGTTTTTCAAGTGGTTCCACTGATATCTATCTTGTTCTTTCTCTTCCAAACCCAACTGGAAGAGAGAGCACAAGAAGAACCTGACATATGATCCATACAGGACAACTCCAAGTACACAGAGCAGCATCTAAAAGGATGGTAGGATGGAGAGCAGATTCTTTCACAATCATTCAAATTGAACGGTCTCATGTTTATTAAAGCTTGAGGAGTTGGCCATACCCTATTGAACTGTTTCTTAGATGGAACATTTGCTCCCTTGGTTGGTGAAGGAAAGAACTGGAATCCTGTGATGTGTGACAGGCTGCTTCTTGACCAAGGAAGGATGAGATATCTGAAGGAGAGATTAAAGAAGGAGGTCATCAGCAGATTCTCCTGTCTGATGATCTCTGCTTTTGTTGTTTTTCAACTTGTTCATTGGTTTATGGGACACTACATTGTCTGCCTGGATCTCTCTCTAGGGGGCTTTGGATTCAAACTCTCCAAGAGAGACACAACTTGGATAGAGTGATCAATCAACATCCAATAGAGAGAACTGCTCTAAGATAGACGTCTCTGCTTGAGATACATCATAGGTTATTGATACCCATGGACCAAACCATGGTCCATTCCTAAAGGATGGGTGGTGAAGTCCCATGGTATGATGCCTGGCAACATGTGTGGAAAGAGCTCCTTCCAGTTCACTTTGTGAAGTGTATCAGTTAGACTTGGCTGTGTAGCAAGCAGCCCCCAAATTTCATTTGCTTAAAATAAAAACTGTATTATTTTGTTCATGATTTTGTGGGTTGGCAAGTGAGTTCTTCTGGTCTAGTCTACCTGGATGGTCTTGGCTGGTTCTTTCATGCATTTTTGGTCAGTTGGTGGGTCAGCTGTTTGCTGGATGATCAAACAGCCCACTCCTACATCTGGCAGGTTGGCAACCAGGGTGAGGAATTATTAATTAGACAGCCTTGGTTCTCTTCCACATGGCCTCTCATTCTCTAGCAGGTTAACTTGGGCTCATCATTTACATGGTGATCTTAGGGTTTCAAGTGCATCCGGGAGTGAAAGCCCCAACACGTGAGCATTTTTCAAGCCTCTGTTTGTATCCTGTTAACTTGCTATTCCACTGGCCAAAGTCAGTTACATGGCCAAGTAAAGAGCCAGCATGGTTGGACTACACACAAAGATGGGTAATTCTTGCATCTATTCATGCAAATAATCTCTCACTTGCAAACTGATCTTCGAGCACAAGGAATGCTCAGAATTTCATGGACTTCTCTTGGATTCAGGCATTTCACTTTAATATTTAGACACTTTCTGCTTCACCTCAGCTGACAAAGACAGATCTAAACCTTCTTTAAGTTGCCATGCAAAATAAACTTTTATCCATGTTTTAATAACTGTTAATTTTAAAAATTTTATTGAAGTATGGTTGATTTACAAGGCTGTATTATTTCAAAAGAAACATTTTTTGGGTATTACATGAAGCAAATATTTTGGATACTACCAGAGGGGTTGACTACCTGCCTACCTATGCAGCCATATCTAGGTATTATTTGAATATTTTGCTGCATTGACTCTAAATGTTTTATAAAAAGAAACGGGAAACTGAAAGATACGGCAAGGATGCGAAGCTGAATAAAACAAACCTTATTTAAGATGGAGCTGGGAAAGCCAGAAAGGGGCGCTGTCATGCCTTATCATTCACTGCCATTTGCAGACCTCAAACAGAGAGAGCTATTTTGCATTTTCAACACGAAGACTACTGCTTTATTAACCAATGGGAGAAAGGAAGGTTTTCTTCTTGCTTGGTGACAGCCAGCCCAGCCAATGAGAGATTGCCACAGGTCAGCCAATGAAAAGCCATTACACTTTCAACTCCCCGATTCCTCCAATGGACCCTTTGTTTACAATAACCCTCCCCAACTGCTTTTCCCCTCTAAAACAGCAGCTCCTCTCCTTTGTTTCTCTGGACTTACAGAGAGTTTTTGCAATAGCATGCTTGTCCTGTATTGCAATTCTCTGCTATTTCCAAATAAACTCATTTTTATAGTAAAATAACTGGCTGGGTTTTTTTTTTTCATTATTTAAGAAAATTTTTTATTGAAGCATTTACAATGGGACATTAATTGGGCTGTTTTATTTTCAAGGTCAACAGGGTATGTTTCAAATCTATAATAAAACCAAGGCAAGACATCAATCACTAAATGTATATTTGAACTTTCAAACTAGGAGATATTTGCACTATTTGTGGTGGATCATACGAAGACTGTTTAAATATGAATGAGAAGACAATTTCAGGACACCATATTAATGGGACCAATCATGAATTTTACTAGTCAAGTGGTAGAATTTAATTACATTGGGTGATGGGGCTTTCCCAGTGGCTCAACGGTAGAAGAAACCACCTGCAATGCAGGACATACAGCAGGAGCCATAGGTTTGATTTCTGGGTCAGGAAGATGCCCTGGAGGAAGGCAACTCACTCCAGTATGCATGCCTGGAGAATCCTATGGACAGAGGAGGCTGGTGGGCTGCTGTCCACGGTGTCACAAAAAAGTTGGACACAACCTAGTGACTAAACAACAATAACATGTTGAGTGACCCTATCTCTAAGACCAGAGTTATGGGTAGTCACTTTGCAGAAGTGCTAAGCTGAGAAATGAAAGGATAACAGGGAACTGGGTTTATCACACTCTTCCACACTCTGGACTTCAACCCTCTCAATAAAGGCACCTTCTCAAGGTTGAACCCATTTTCTGGGCATAATGGAGATTGGGACCACTCGCCATTACCTGGTTTTCCCCCTTGGCCACCATCATTGTTTCCAAATTCATTTTCTGAAGTTTGGTCCATCCTGGTAGTGCACTATTTAAATGACTTGGATGAAAAGAGAACTAATGGACCCTTATGCAATGAGAACTAATGGGCCCATTATGCAAGTGCTCCTACTGAAAGGTTGTTATGGAGCCGTGAAAACCGCTGGGATTCTTGGCCTCCGGAGGAAAGAAATTCAATCCAGGGCCAGTGACGAGGCTTGATCACTTGGAGCTTTTGGGTAATAAAGTTTTATTAAAGTATAAAAGAGATAGAGAAAGCTTCTGACGTAGACATCAGAATAGGGCAGAATGAGTGCCCCCTGCTAGTCTTTAGCAGGAAGCTATATACCTACTAGCAGGCTGCTAAGTAGAGAAAGGAAATGTCTCGTAACTCAAAGAGTGGCACCAGACCCCTCATACACAGCATGCATTTTGAGATAACATTGGCACAAGATGAGTCATCTCGGGTGATAAAACGATTGACATGTATCTTGAAGAAAGGTAGGTTTCCAAGCAAATACATAGTCTCATTAATATAGCTTAAGGGAACATTTACATGAGTAAAACATACTAGTTTCTTGAGTAAAACGTACTGATTTGTCAAGTCAGTTCTGAGTCTTAGGCAGAACCAACTTGAAGAAAGACAGAGTCTAAGGTAAATACATAGTTCATTAATATATCTTAAGAAAAAGATTTCCATAAGAAAAATGCATTGGTTAGCTCAAGGTTTGAGAAAAGTTAAGTTTAGGTGTAACCAGGTGTTGTCATGGCAACACAGAATTTTAAAAGAAACCTCCTTTCAGTTTTGTATAGAGAAGGGGAAAAAATCTGATACTTGTCCTTCTGCTGCTTAGTTCAATTCAGTTCAGTCACTCAGTCGTGTCCGACTCTCTGAGACCCAATAGCCTGCGGTATGCCAGGCCTCCCTGTCCATCACCAACTCCTGGAGCTTGCTCAAACTCATGTCCATCAAGTTGGTGATGCCATCGAACTATCTCATTCTCTGTTGTCCCCTTCTCTGTCTTTAATCTTTCCCAGCAACAGGGTCTTTTCCAAGAAGTCAGTTCTTCCCATCAGCTGGCCAAGTATTGGAGTTTCAGCTTTAGCATCAGTCCTTCCAGTGAATATTCAGGACTGATTTCCTTTAGGATGGACTGGTTTGATCTCCTTGCAGTCCAAGGGACTCTCAAGAGTTTTGTCCAACACCACAGTTCAAAAGCATCAGTTCTTCAGCACTCAGCTTTCTTTATAGTCCAACTCTCACGTACATACATAACTACTGGAAAAACAATAGCTTTGACTAGACAGACCTTTGTCAGCGAAGTAATGTCTCTGCTTTTTAATATGCTGTCTAGGTCTGTCATACATATTCTTCCAAGGAGCGAGTGTCTTTTAATTTCATGGCTGTAGTCACCATTTGCAGTGACTTTGGAGATCAAGAAAATAAAGTCTGTGACTGTTTCCATTGTTTCCTCATCTATATGCCATGAAGTGATGGGACCAGATGCCATGTTCCTCATTTTCTGAATTTTAATTTTTAAACCAGCTTTTTCACTTTCCTCTTTAACTTTGATCAAAACATACATAACTACTGGAAAAACAATAGCTTTGACTAGACAGACCTTTGTCAGCGAAGTAATGTCTCTGCTTTTTAATATGCTGTCTAGGTCTGTCATACATATTCTTCCAAGGAGCAAGTGTCTTTTAATTTCATGGCTGTAGTCACCATTTGCAGTGACTTTGGAGATCAAGAAAATAAAGTCTGTGACTGTTTCCATTGTTTCCTCATCTATATGCCATGAAGTGATGGGACCAGATGCCATGTTCCTCATTTTCTGAATTTTAATTTTTAAACCAGCTTTTTCACTTTCCTCTTTAACTTTGATCAAGAGGCTCTCTAGTTTTTGTTCACTTTCTGCCATCAGGATAGTATCATCTGTGTATCTGAGGTTATTGATATTTCTCCTGGCAATCTTGATTCCAGCTTGTGCTTCATCCAGCCTATTATTTTGCTTGATGTACTCTGCATATAAGTTAAATAAGCAGGGTGACAATATATAGCCTTGACGTACTCCTTTCCCAATTTGAAACCAGTCTGTTGTTCCATGTCCAGTATTTCTCAAGAGGCAGGTTAGGTGGTCTGGTATTCCCATCTCTTGAAGAATTTTCCACAGTTTGTTGTGATCTACATAGTCAAAGGCTTTGAAGTAATCAATAAAGCAGAAGTAGATGTTTTTCTGGTATTCTCTTGCTTTTTTGATGATCCAACAGATGTTGGCCATTTGATCTCTGGTTCCTCTGCTTTTCTAAATCCAGCTTGAACATCTGGAAATTCACAGTTCATGTACTGTTGAAGCCTGGCTTGAAGAATTTTGAGCATTAGTTTGCTAGTGTGTGAGATGAGCGCAATTGTGTGGTAGTTGAACATTCTTTGGCATTGCCTTTCTTTGGGATTGGAATGAAAACTGGCCTTTTCCAGTCCTGTGGCCGCTGCTGAGTTTTCCAGATTTGCTGGCATATTGAGTGCAGCACTTTCACAGCATCATCTTTTAGGATTTGAAATAGCTCAACTGGAATTCCATCACCTCAACTAGCTTTGTCCATAGTGATGTTTCCTAAGGTCCACTTGACTTTGCATTCTAGGATGTCTGGCTCTAGATGAGTGACCACACCATTGTGGTTATCTGGGTCATGAAGATCTTTTTTTGTATTGTTCTTTTGTGTATTATTGCCACCTCCTCTTAATATCTTCTGCTTCTGTTAGGTCCATACCATTTCAGTCCTTTATTGTGCCCATCTTTGCATGAAATGCAAAGATATCCCTTGATATTTCTAATTTTACTGAAGAGATCTCTAGTCTTTCCCATTATATTATTTTCCTCTATTTCTTTGCACTGATCACTGAGGAAGGTTTTCTTATCTCTCCTTGCTGTTCTCTGGAACTCTGCATTTAAATAGGTACATCTTTTCTTTCTCCTTTGCCTTTAGCTTCTTTTCTTTTCTCAGCTATTTGAAAGGCCTCCTCAGACAACCATTTTGCCTTTTTGCATTTCAGCTGCTTAAGAGAAATAAAAAATGCCGGACTCTTGCAGCCTATTTCCTCCATTTGGGGGGCTCTACCCTTCTTGCATGTTACCATCTCACTACCAATGCCTGCCGTCATCTCATCCAGCCACAAGACTCCTTGAGAAACTAAAGCTCTAGATAAGAAGAGATGTACTTCCTGTTTTGGTTGTTGTTAGCTCGGAGAAGCTGCCAGACTGGGTGACCAGCGAGGATTTTCATCTTGTGGGTAAGGAGGAACTGGTTTTGTGCTTTTTACCCTTCTTGCATGTTACCATCTCACTACCAATGCCTGCCGTCATCTCATCCAGCCACAAGACTCCTTGAGAAACTAAAGCTCTAGATAAGAAGAGATGTACTTCCTGTTTTGGTTGTTGTTAGCTCGGAGAAGCTGCCAGACTGGGTGACCAGCGAGGATTTTCATCTTGTGGGTAAGGAGGAACTGGTTTTGTGCTTTTCCACAGAAAATACAAAGTGCTTTGTTTGTGATCTTGGGTCTTAAAAAAATACACTGGCTCTGGAAAGATTTTAAAGGATAGCTCGTTATATGTCCTGTTGTTTTATTTTTAAATTTAAATTTATTTTTAAATTTATTTATTTTTAATTGGAGAATAATTGCTTTACAATATTGTGGTGGTTTCTGCCATGCTTTATCTCTTGAAAGGTGCTCTAGAGACATTGTTTCATATTTATTTTCCCATTTCAGTTTAGTATGTATAGAACATACTAAAATGTTTTCAGATAGTCAAAAGAAATCATGATTTGTGTGTTGAGGGACTTAAGGAGAACTAAAATTGAAAAATCTCAATGAATAGAGTCTGAAGCAAATACTCTTTGTGAAACTTGGTTCATTTTTCTCTCTATCTCTGTGAAGTAAAATGTACTTTTAATAATGAGCCTTGTTTAAAAACAACAAAAATATGCTCTCTAAATCAATGTTGCTAGATATGTGAAATAAATCAGACCCAAAGAACAAATACAATATGATCTCACTTAGATGTAGAAACTATGGTAGTCAAATGCATAGAAGCAGAGACTAGAATGTTTTCCAGGGGTTGGGGAGGGAGAAAGATGGGAGGGGAAGTTCATAGGGTATAAAGTTTTAGTTACACAAGATGAAAAACTCCAGTGATGTGTTATACAGCTTAGTGTCTATAGCTAATGATGCTGTGTTTTATACTTAAAATTTTCTAAGAGGGTAGATCTTATGTTAAGTGTTATTCACACACACACACACTCAAATCATAAAGAGGGCAGGAGGATATTTTCAGATATGATGGATATGTTTATGTCCTTGATGGTAGTGATAGTTTCAAATGTATATATTTATTTCTAAACTTATCAAGTTATATACATAAAATATGCATTTTTGCATGCTTTTTATATGATGACCATCCCTCAGTAAAGTGGAAAAAAAAAAAGAACTCAACATTGCTAGAGGTCTCAGCTCTTCTGAAAAATACTTTTCAGAAGAGCTTTTTCACATAATATATTCACTTCAGTTAAACTGGTTTCAAAAGAGTCTTAAAAAAAAAAAAAGAATAACCACTAACTAGATTGGGTTTCTCTACACTGAAAGTTTCTATAGTTTATGTTACAGTAGGCTTTTGGAAGGGAAGAAAAATATAAATCAAAAAGGGAAATGAATGTTGAGAGAAGGGAAAGGATGAGGAAGTAACAAAGTATAACTCCTGGCAGATGCCTACATACAGAATGTCTTGAGGTAAAGTCCATGGTCTCCAGATCTCCAGAGTTCTAATTATTCCCTCCAGATCCCCACATGGCCTCATTGTTTAGACCTGGGCAACAAGGGGGTTTGGGCTTCACAAGTGGCATTAGTGGTAAATGCCACCTCCCTACTAGTGCAAGAGACTTAAGAAATGCAGGTTTGACCCCTGGGTTGGGAAGATCTCCTGAAGGAAGGCATGGTAACCTACTCCAGTGTTCTTGCCTGGAGAATCCCATGGACAGAGGAGCCTGGAGGGCTACAGTCCATAGGGTGGCAAAGAGTCAAATAGTACTGACTGACGACTACTGCTACTACTAACCTTGCTCCTAGGAATCATTATGCTATAATCATCCTTGCAGAACCTTTCTTATTTCCCAGAACTGGAGTTGTTGAGTCAAAAGACAGGTAGAAATGAAGGGGCTTTGATAACATCAACCACCTACATTCTAAATTTTGTGACCACTCAAAATAAATCCTCATGGGGCTTATTTATCCCAGGAATCCTTGTCAGATCCTGCTTGAGAGTGCTTCTAAAGTTGTCATTCCTGGAACCTCAACTGCTATGGGAAGCAGGTGCCTGTTGCTACTCTCTGGTGAGTAGAACAAAGAATTTTCCCCACCCTCCAGTACCCTGGAAACCCCAGCTTTGGTTGCTTTCCAGAATTTGGCACTTTCTCCAGAAATTCCTGTGTGTGTGTCCTACTCCAAACTCTGATACCAAGTCTCTTAAGCGCTCTCCTCCAAAGCAGAACTGAGACAAAAACTTGGGTTTAATTAATTTAGGCTTCCTGGATGGTGCTAGTGGTAAAGAACATGCCTGCCAATGCAGGAGACATAAGAGATGTGAGTTCGATCCCTTAGTGGGGAAGATCCCCTGGAGAAGGGCATGGAAACCCACTCCAGTATTCTTGCCTGAAGAATCTCATAGACAGAGGATCCTGGTGGGCTATGGTCCACAGGGTCCCAAAGAGACACAACTGAAGTGACTGAGCGCAAACACACGTTTAGGAAGGTATCCCAGGAAGCCTTTAGGATCCTTTGGGAAGGGAAGCCAAAGAGGGAAGAGAGAAGAGTGGCGGCGAGGGGTTAGCACTGTGGGTAACTGGCACTCCAGTCCTGCTGGGTATCCTTTCAGTATGTAATGTGCCTTAGAAGGGCAAAGAATCTGGACTATGTGTCTTCCAGTCCTCCTCCCATGCTTTTTGATGCCCTTCACGGGCTGCAGAACAACATCTTTTTAGGGAAGGTACAGTAAGTTATCTGCTTACTGTGCAACCCCTTCCTGGGTAGGCTTAGGGGACATGGCAAGCATCTAACATGTTGACTGACCACCATGTGGGTCCAAACTTGGAGGATCATTACTTAGTATATTATAGTAACTGGAACCTACCACCTGTCTGCTCTGAACTTTAGGGACTTCAAGATAACATTGGAGGAATCAAACACAGTTTAAGGCTAGGCAGCTTGTAAGCAGTTATTAGAGGCAAGCACGTGATGGCCATTACTTTATGACAGAAGTGAACATATTTTTTCTTTCTGTAAAGATCCAGATAATCACTATTCCCAGCTTTGGGGGCCATTTTGATCTCTGTCTTAATGCCTCAACTCCTGGTTGCTTTATAAAAGCAGCCACAGAGTGGGACAGATCATTTGGAATTTGTCTAGTGGGGTTTTCATAAAACTGCACTGGAAATCCCCCTACAAAAAAATAAATAAATAAAAGCAATCACCAGCCTTTCATGAACTGATGGGCACTGCTGTGTTCTAATAAAGCTTGATTTATAGACATAAGAATGTGAATTTCAGGTAATTTTCACATTCCATGCATGCACTATATTCTCCATGATTTAAAAAAAACATTTAAAAACAGCTAAAAACTTGGCAACCCACTCCAGTACTCTTGCCTGGAAAATCCCATGGATGGAGGAGTCTGGCAGGCAGCAGTCTATGGGGTCGCTAGATGTCAGACACGACTGAGTGACTTCACATTCAATTTTCACTTTCATGCATTGGAGAAGGAAATGGCAACCCACTTCAGTATTCTTGCCTGGAGAATCCCAGGGACAGGGGAGCCTGGTGGGCTGCCGTCTATGGGGTCCCACAGAGTCGGACACAACTGAAGCGACTTAGCAGTAGCAGCAAAAACAATTCTTAGCTCATGGGCTGCACAAAACCAGGCAGAGGTCTGCATTTGGCCCAAGGCCATAGGTGGCTGACCTCTGCCCTAGGGTCATATTTCTTCTTCATGTGTCAAAAATGCATTCACAAGGAAAACACAGAGGCTTGAGGGTTTTTGTGTTTTTTTTTTTTGTTTTTTTTTTTTTGTTTTTTTTTAAGCTGTGCTGGATCTTCGTTACTGCTTGCAGACTACTTTCTAGTTACGGTGCATGGGCTCCTCATTGCAGGGGCCTCTCTTGTTGTAGAGTACTGGCTCTAGGGTGCACGGGCTTCGGTAGCTGTGGCGCACTGGGTTAGCTGCCCCATGGCATGTGCGATCTTCCTGGACCAAAGATCGACCCTATGTCCCGTGCATTCGCAGGTAGATTCTTGACCACTGAGCCACCTGCTATGCTCAATGACGTGTCTACAAAAGCCCCCAAATGATGAGATTCCAAGAGTTTCTGTGTTGGTGAACAATGGAGATTTGAGGAAAACAGTGCTGAGAGGGCACAGAATCCCCACTCCCTTCCTCATACCTTGCCCAGTGTGTATCTTCCATTTGGCTCTTTCTGAGATATATTCTTCTATGTGTGCATGCCAAGTCATTTCAGTCATGTCCGACTGTGACCCCATGGACCGTAACCCGTCAGACTCTTCTGTCCACGGGATTCTCCAGGCAAGAATACTGGAGTACTGGAGTATTCTTTCCACCCCAGGGAAACCCACATCTCTTATGTCTCCGGCATTGGCAAGCAAGTTCTTTACCACTAGTGCCACCTGGGATGCCCAATATCCTTCTACAATAAACTGGTAATCCAGTAAGTAAATGGTTTCTCTGAGTTCTGTGAGCTGCTCTAGCAAATTAATTGAATCCAAAGAGGGAGTCATTGGAATATCCAATCCACAGCCAGTTGGTCAGAAACCCAAGGGACAACTTGGAATGGTGATGGGCATCTGAAGTCTTTGGGACTGAGCCCTTAACCTGGGATATCTGGTACTCTTTCTGGGGGGTTTGTGCCAGAACTGAGTTGAGAGGGACAAATTCGGAGGTTGGGATTGACATATGCACACTACTCTATATAAAATAGATAGAGGAATTCCCTATTCCAGTGGTTAGGGCTCTATATTTCCACTGCGGGGAGCACAGGTCTGATCTTTGGTTGGAGAACCTAAGATCCCATGTGCCATGCTGCATTACAAAAATAAAAAGTAGATAACTAATAAAGACCTATTTTAGGCTTCCCAGGGAGCATTAGAGGTAAAGAATCCACCTGCCAATGCATGAGACATAGTGATGTGGGTTTGATCCATGGGTGGGGAAAATCCTTGGAGAAGGGCATGGCAGCCCACTCTTGTATTCTTGCCTGGAGAATCCCATGGACAGAGAAGCAGGGTGGGTCCATAGGGTCACAAAGAGTTGGACACAACTGAAGCAACTTAGCATAGCACAAGGACCTATTTTATAGCACAGGAAACTTCTCAATACTCTGTAATGATCTAGATGAGAAAAAAATCTAAAAAAGAGCAGGGGGAAAAACGAGAAAAAAAAGAACTGAGTTTAATGGTAGGATACCCAGCTGGTGTCAGAGGATTGCTTATTGTTGTGGGAACTCCCGTCATCCCCTCCACACACTGGACTTGGGTGTAGAGTCTTTGATAGCTGTAATCAGTGCTGTTTGATGCCCTTCTGTGACATTAGTGTTTATAGCCAATCTAGAAGAATCTACAGTGAAGCTAGCACAAGTATGATTTGACAAGAGGAGACAAAGCCCCCGACTCACTCAGGCCTCAGCCAAGCAGAGCCTCAGGGCATCTCCCATCTGCTTTATCTCTGCCCTCATTCTTCTAGGTCTCAGCGTCCTCCTGGCTCCGTCAGGATTGGAAGCAAAGGCGGCTGGAGGTGAGTGTGTTGCTATTGTTCAGTTGCTCAGTCATATCCTACTCTTTGCAATCCTACGGACCGCAGTGTACCAGGCTTTTTTGTCCTTCACTATGATTGCAAATACCTTATACTTCAATGAGAAAAAAGACACCTTGGTTTGTTTTTGTAGTTGCATACATGAACCTCACTTTTCTACACTCTTCGCTTGTTGGTTATCCTCCTTGTGTTTCCTTTTTCCAGCCTTCAGTTGTTGTTTTTCAGTCACTAAATCGTGTTAGACTCTGCAAACCCATGGACTGCAGCGTACTAGGCCTTCCTGTCCTTCACCATCTCCCAGAAGTTGCTCAAACTCATGTGCATTGAGTCAGTGATGCCATACAACCATCTCATCCTCTCTCAACACCTTCTCCCCGTGACCTCAATCTTTCCCACCATCAAGATCTTTTCTAATGACTCAACTCTTCACATCAGGTGGCCAATGGATCAGAGCTTCAGCTTCAGCATCAGTTCTTCCACTTAATATTCAGGGTGGATTTCCTTTAGGATCGACTGGTTTGGTCTCCTTGCTGTCTCAGGGTATCTCAAGAGTCTTTTCTAGCACCACCAGCCCCCAATAGTGAAGTTGCTCAGTCGTGTCAGACTCTTTGCGATTCCATGGACTGTAGCCTATCAGGCTCCTCCGACTAGCCCCCAACACATGTAGCCAAAACCAGCTTTATTGTTGCAGTTTTTTTTGGTTGTTGTTAATTATTCTGGTTAGCTGATTCATATCTAGAATGAGAAGCTGGTTTATTTTTAATCCACTGACTCAGTCAGTCTATCACTGTTTGAGGAAACTAGGTCTAGGGGAAGAAGACCTTGAAAACCAGCATGTGCTGTGCAAAAAGGATGCTAGTGGCCAGAGAGAGCCTTCAGTAAGGAAACACAGGTGCTGAAACATGGAAGTTCTACTGACGAGCAAAAGTGGTATTGGTGGCAGAGGTGGGGAACGGGTGGGGCATGGTGAGCCTCTATGTTCAGCAGTAGGATGGCTTCCAAAAGGATGCCAGTAAGCTATTACCAAGAGGAGGTTCTTGAGACTACAGCATGTGGTACATTATAGATGCTCAATGAATATTTCTTGAATGAAATGAATGAACAAACAAATGAATGGATTTTATGTTCCTTGCAGTTTCCTGTCCTCCGTGCCCAGAAAATGCTAACTGCCTCAATGGCAACTGTGTTTGCAAAGATGGATTTCAGTCTGTGTCTCAGAGGTGGTACTTGAGGTCCGTTCAGAAATGTGAAGGTAAAGAAGTCCACATTCATCTTGGCATTTGAAAGGGACCAGGGGCAACCTTCTTAGTCTCAAATACTGTGTTACCTAGTGGTGCTGGTACTGCAATGGTACAATGATATTACAAAGTAGAAAATATCAGGACTGCCTCAATATCCCTATAGAAGTCCCCAGCCATTGCCTTCTTTTCACGTGCATCCTAATGCTGGCTTAGTGAGCCCTGATATTGGCTTGGTTTTTCTTCAAAGAAGAGTGGAGTTCTCAGGACCCTGGACTCTTTAAGTCTCAAGCACTGGTGGTTTTTTTTTGGGGGGGTGGCGGTTTCTGAGGATTCCCAAGGGCAGGGAGAATTTCTTTTGTTTATCACTCAATACATAGGGAAAAGAACAATATCACATGGCAGATGCCCAACAAATAAGTGTTCCCCAAAGGAACAAATGAATAAACTCTCATCACTCAGCATCTTTCGTGATGTGGTTCCAACTTAGCTTTTCAGTTTCACTTTTCACTACTCTCATCAGCTCTGGCCAAATCTCTTTTTCATTTCTACAAATTCTAAAGGTCAATCTAAATGCCAAGGGCAATACCACTCCTGAATCCTAATTGCTGGAACTGGTTAACTGTTTGATGGTGCTGTCGTGTCAATTCATTAGGTGAAATAGAAAATAGTAGACTATTTAAGATGTGTTTATTCCTTTTTAACTTCATTTTACTGTGGCAAATGTATAAATTACAATTTACCATGTTGCTCAGTTGTGTCCAACTCTTTGAGACCCCATGGACTGTAGCCCACCAGACTCTTCTGTTCATGGGATTTCCCAGGCAAGAGTATTAGAATGTGTTGCCATTTCTTCCTCCAGGGGATTTTCCTGATCCAGGGATCAAACCCAAGTCTCCTGTCTCCTGCATATGCAGGCAGATTCTTTACCACTGAGCCACTGGGGAAGCTCTACCAGCTCTACCGTCTCTACCATCCAACCACAGAACTTTTTCATCATCTCAAATGGAAACTTTGTACCCATTAAAAGCTAAATTCCCATTCCTACTCCTCCCCCAGCTCTTGGCAACCATCATCCTACTTTCTGTCTCTGTTAATTTGACTCCTTTCAGTTCAGTTCAGCTCAGTTGCTCAGTCATGTCCAACTTTTTGTGACCCCATGAATTGCAGCACGCCAGGCCTCACTGTCTATCACCATCTCCCGGAGTTCACTCAGACTCACGTCCATCGAGTCCGTGTTGCCATCCAGCCATCTCATCCTCTGTCATCCCCTTCCCCTCCTACCCCTAATCCCTCCCAGCATCAGAGTCTTTTCCAATGAGTCATCTCTTCACATGAGGTGGCCAAAGTACTGGAGTTTCAGCTTTAGCATCATTCCTTCCAAAGAACACCCAGGACTGATCTCCTTTAGAATGGTTGGATCTCCTTGCAGTCCTAGGGACTCTCAGGAGTCTTCTCCAACACTACAGTTCAAAAGCATCAATTCTTCGGCACTCAGCTTTCTTGACAGTCCAACTCGCATGGGGGGGTGGCGGTTTCTGAGGATTCCACAAGGGCAGGGAGAATTTCTTTTGTTTATCACTCAATACATAGGGAAAAGAACAATATCACATGGCAGATGCCCAACAAATAAGTGTTCCCCAAAGGAACAAATGAATAAACTCTCATCACTCAGCATCTTTCGTGATGTGGTTCCAACTTAGCTTTTCAGTTTCACTTTTCACTACTCTCATCAGCTCTGGCCAAATCTCTTTTTCATTTCTACAAATTCTAAAGGTCAATCTAAATGCCAAGGGCAATACCACTCCTGAATCCTAATTGCTGGAACTGGTTAACTGTTTGATGGTGCTGTCGTGTCAATTCATTAGGTGAAATAGAAAATAGTAGACTATTTAAGATGTGTTTATTCCTTTTTAACTTCATTTTACTGTGGCAAATGTATAAATTACAATTTACCATGTTGCTCAGTTGTGTCCAACTCTTTGAGACCCCATGGACTGTAGCCCACCAGACTCTTCTGTTCATGGGATTTCCCAGGCAAGAGTATTAGAATGTGTTGCCATTTCTTCCTCCAGGGGATTTTCCTGATCCAGGGATCAAACCCAAGTCTCCTGTCTCCTGCATATGCAGGCAGATTCTTTACCACTGAGCCACTGGGGAAGCTCTACCAGCTCTACCGTCTCTACCATCCAACCACAGAACTTTTTCATCATCTCAAATGGAAACTTTGTACCCATTAAAAGCTAAATTCCCATTCCTACTCCTCCCCCAGCTCTTGGCAACCATCATCCTACTTTCTGTCTCTGTTAATTTGACTCCTTTCAGTTCAGTTCAGCTCAGTTGCTCAGTCATGTCCAACTTTTTGTGACCCCATGAATTGCAGCACGCCAGGCCTCACTGTCTATCACCATCTCCCGGAGTTCACTCAGACTCACGTCCATCGAGTCCGTGTTGCCATCCAGCCATCTCATCCTCTGTCATCCCCTTCCCCTCCTACCCCTAATCCCTCCCAGCATCAGAGTCTTTTCCAATGAGTCATCTCTTCACATGAGGTGGCCAAAGTACTGGAGTTTCAGCTTTAGCATCATTCCTTCCAAAGAACACCCAGGACTGATCTCCTTTAGAATGGTTGGATCTCCTTGCAGTCCTAGGGACTCTCAGGAGTCTTCTCCAACACTACAGTTCAAAAGCATCAACTCTTCGGCACTCAGCTTTCTTGACAGTCCAACTCGCACATCCGTACATGACTACTGGAAAATCCATAGCCTTACTAGACCGACCTTTGTTGATTCCTTTAGGGCCCTCCTGTAAGTGGAATCATATGATAATGTATTATTTATTTAAATTGTTTTTTTAATTATAGTAAAATATGTATAACATAACTTACCATTTTAATCAGTTACTGTTATTCACTGTTATTCACTGACTACTTTGTTATTGTACTTCACTGTTATTTAGTAAATTCACACTGTTGTACAATCATTGCTGCCTTTCATCTCCAGAACTATTTTCATCTTGCAGAACTGAAACTTTTTCCCCATTAAACTCTAACTTCCCTCTTCTCTTCCCCTAGCCCCTGATACACACCATTCTACATTATATCTTGGAATCATATAATATTGGATGTATTTTTTTAGATGTTTTATTTTTAAACAGTTTGAGACTTAAAGAAAAACTGCAAAACAGTTCAATGAATTCTGTAGAGCTTTTACTCAGTTCTCTAAGGTCAGCCAATGTTATGATGACCATTATACAGTGAGCAAAATCAGGATGAATAATAGTACAATAATATCAACTAGACTAGAGACTTTATACAAGTTTTACCAGTTCTCCCCCTGAAATTCACCCCCCCTTTTTTTTCTGTTCTAAGAGCCATTTCAGGGTCTCACATTGCATTTAGTCATCTCAGTGCTGCCTCATCTAATCTGTGACAGATTCTTAATCCTTCCTTGTCTTCTGTGATCTTGATCCTTTTGATAGGACATCAGAGAAGGCCCTCTGAACTTTATTTCACTCAACAGTGCATCCTAGAAATTACTTTGGCTTTATAAAGTAACTTTAGGAGAATTGTCATCACTATATTGAATCATCTTAACCAAGGACAGATGTTCTGGGTACATTTATAAGTGATGTTGGGTAGTAGAGATCTCATGGGCAAGGGAAAACAATATGGTTTTATGAGAATAAAAAATGATATTTTCTAATGATATTTTCTCTTGATTCTCAGATATTGATGAGTGTGCAAGAGGGCTGGCAAAGTGCAAGCAGAAAGCATATTGCAGAAATGGAGTTGGAAATTACTACTGCAGCTGTGTCCCGCATTATCCTGTCTTCAACTGGGTGGCTAGTATATTACAATTAATCATGTAGAATAAAAAATGATATTTTCTAATGATATTTTCTCTTGATTCTCAGATATTGATGAGTGTGCAAGAGGGCTGGCAAAGTGCAAGCAGAAAGCATATTGCAGAAATGGAGTTGGAAATTACTACTGCAGCTGTGTCCCGCATTATCCTGTCTTCAACTGGGTGGCTAGTATATTTACAATTAATCATGAAGAATGTTATGGTAAGAATCTCCAAATACTCCAGTAATCAAATACTCCACCATGAAAAAGGAGACAGGAGAAGACCTCTTGAGAGTTTCACCAATTTCAGGCTAGGGTAACAGAGTAGAGATCTGTCCTGGTCCTCATCCTTCAATCCATTGTTGTCCTTGGTAACCATTTCCTGGGAGATTTCACTCAAGCCCATGGCAACAGTCACCATCTCCAAGTAGATAACTTTGTTGTTGCTGTTCAGCCATGTCCGACTCTTTGCAACCCCATGGACTGCAGCACACCAGACTTCCCTGTCCTTCACTATATCCCTGAGTTTGCTCACTTATGTCCATCGAGTCCATGATGCCATCCAACCGTCTCCTCCTCTGTCATCCCCTTCTCCTCCTGCCTTCAATCTTTCCCAGCATAAGGGTCTTTTCTAATTAGTCAGCATTTCACATTAGGTGGTCAGTGTCACTTAAAATACAATGCTAGGTGAACAACAACTGATTGTTATTATCTCAATTAACACCTGTTTCTTTGGGAAGGGTTTCCCACACCCCAAATAAGGTCTTTTTCTGTATACTGCCAAGGTGTCTCATCTTATACGTTAATATGTTGAACTCCTATAATCACTCAATTATTTGCCTGGCAACTTTGCCATAGGCTGCAGACTCCAGAAGGGAACATATTTTTTCTCTCTTTTTAAAAAACTAGAGTATAGTTGCTTTACAGTGGTCTGTTAGTATCTGCTGTACAATGAAGTGACTCAGCTCTGTGTATGCACATATCTCTTTCCTCCCATCCCCCTCCATTCCATCAATCCAGGTTATCACAGAGCACTGAGCTGAGGTCCCTACACTATACTGCAGGTTCCCGCCTGCCATCGGTTTTACACACGATAGTGTATTTAGGTGGAGAAGGAAATGGCAACCCACTCCAGTGTTCTTGCCTGGAGAATCCCAGGGACGGGGGAGCCTGGTGGGCTGTGGTCTATGGGATCACACAGAGTTGGACACAACTGAAGTGACTTAGCAGTGTATTTAGGTCAGTCCCAGTCTCCCAGTTCACCTCACTCCCTCTACCCCTTCAGTGTTCACATGTCTGTTCTCTATTTCTGCCCTGCAAACAGACTCATCCATAAAATTTTCTAGATTCCACCTAAATGTGTTAATATACAGTATTTGTTTTTCTCTTTCTGACTTACATTACTCTGTATGACAGACTCTAGGTCCACCCATGTCTCTACCAATGACCCAATTTCATTCTTCTTGTTGGTTTGTTTTGTTCCTTCTACTTATTTATTATTATTCAATATTTAAATTTTATATTTAATCTGAAAATGTATTTTATCTTAATTCTTTTTTTTCACTTTAAAGAAATTATTATTTTCTAGATTCCATTGTTTCTGATGAGATGTTAGCTATCAGTCTAATTGAATTTCATTTGAATATAATCTTTTTTCTCTTTGTCTTTGATTTTTAGCAAATTTTTTTGAGGTTTTTAAAAAATTTATTTTTTTTTAAATGAAGGATAATTGTTTTACAGAATTGTGTTGTTTTCTGTCAAATCTCGACATGAATCAGCCATAGGTATACATATATTCCCCCCACTTTTGAACCTCCCTTGCATCTCCCTCCCCCTCCTACCCCTCTAGGTTGATACAGAGCCCCTGTTCAAGTTTCCTGAGCCATACAGTAAATTCATGTTGGCTATGTATTTTACACATGGTAATGTAAGTTTCCATGTTACTCTTCCCATAGATCTCACCCTCTCCTGCTCGTTCCTCATGTCTGTTCACTATGTCTGTTTCTCCATCATTGTCCTATAAATAAATTCTTCAGTACCATTTTTCTAGATTCCATAGATTCCATATATATGCATTAGAATACGATATTAACCTTCTCTTTCTGACTCACTTTACTCTGTATAATATGTTCTAGGTTCATCCACCTCATCAGAACTGACTCAAAGGCATTTCTCTTTATGGCTGAGTAATATTCCATTGTGTATATGTACCACAACTTTTTAATCCATTCATCTGTTGATAGACATCTAGGTTGCTTCTATGTTCTAGCTATTATAAATGCAGCTGCAGTGAACATTGGGGTACTCGTGTCTTTTTGAATTATGGTTTTCTTAGGATCTGTGCTCAAGGGTGGGATTGCTAGGTCATATGGTAGTTCTATTTTTAGCTTTTAAAAGAACCTCCCATACTGTTCTCCATAGTGGCTATATCAATTCACATTCCCATTAACAGTATAGGATCATGGCATCTGTCTCTTTAATCACCTATGTTTATAATATTTAGCCTCTCTCTTTTTTTAATTTAAATTTATTTACTAATTGGAAGCTAATTACTTTTAGATGGATGGGTCATGGTGGAGAGGTCTGACAGAATGTGGTCCACTGGAGAAGGAAATGGCAAGCCATTTCAGTATTCGTGTCTTGAGAACCCCATGAACAGTATGAAAAGACAAAATGATAGGATACTGAAAGAGGAACTCCCCAGGTCAGTAGGTGCCCAATATGCTACTGGAGATCAGTGGAGAAATAACTCCAGAAAGAATGAAGAGATGGAGCCAAAGCAAAAACAATACCCAGTTGTGCATGTGACTGGGGATAGAAGCAAGATCAGATGCTATAAAGAGCAATATTGCATAGGAACCTGGAATGTCAGGTCCATGAATCAAGGCACATTGGAAGTAGTCAAACAAGAGATGGCAAGGGTGACCGTCGACATTCTAGGAATCAGCAAACTAAAATGGACTGGAATGGGTGAATTTAACTCAGATGACCATTATATCTACTACTGCAGGCAAGAATCCCTCAGAAGAAATGGAGTAGCCATCATGGTCGACAAAAGAGTCCAAAATGCAGTACTTGGATGCAATCTCAAAAACGACAGAATGATCTCTGTTCATTTCCAAGGCAAACCATTCAATATGAAGAAGCCGAAGTTGAACGGTTTTATGAAGACCTAGAAGACCTTTTAGAACTAACACCCAAAAAAGATGTCCTTTTCATTATAGGGGACTGGAATGCAAAAGTAGGAAGTCAAGAAACACCTGGAGTAACAGGCAAATTTGGCCTTAGAATGTGGAATGAAGCAGGGCAAAGACTAATAGAGTTTTGCCAAGAAAATGCACTGGTCATAGCAAACACCCTCTTCCAACAACACAAGAGAAGACTCTACACATGGACATCACCAGATGGTCAACACTGAAATCAGATTGATTATATTCTATGCAGCCAAAGATGGAGAAACTCTTTACAGTCAGCAAAAACAAGACCAGGAGCTGACTGTGTTTCAGATCATAAACTCCTTATTGCCAGATTCAGACTTAAATTGAAGAAAGTAGGGAAAACCGCTAGACCATTCAGGTATGACCTAAATCAAATCCCTTATGATTATACAGTGGAAGTGAGAAATAGATTTAAGGGCTAGATCTGATACAGTGCCTGATGAACTATGGAATGAGGTTCGTGACAT
>SJYC01019513.1:0-13671 GCA_006408675.1 Madoqua kirkii
AAGCCAGGCTTCAGCAATACATGAACCGTGAACTTCCTGATGTTCAAGCTGGTTTTAGAAAAGGCAGAGGAACCAGAGATCAAATCACCAACATCCACTGGATCGTTGAAAAAGCAAGAGAGTTCCAGAAAAACATCTATTTCTGCTTTATTGACTATGCAAGGCCTTTGACTGTGTGGATCACAATACACTGTGGAAAATTCTTCAAGAGATGGGAATACCAGACCACCTGACCTGCCTCTTGAGTAATCTGTATGCAGGTCAGGAAGCAACAGTTAGAACTGGACATGGAACAACAGACTGGTTCCAAATAGGGAAAGGAGTACATCAAGGCTGTGTATTGTCACCCTGCTTATTTAACTTATATGTAGAGTACATCATGAGAAACACTGGGCTGGAAGAAACACAAGCTGGAATGAAGATTGCTGGGAGAAAGATCAATAACCTCAGATATGCAGATGACACCACCCTTATGGCAGAAAGTGAAGAGGAGCTAAAGGGCCTCTTGATGATGGTGAAAGAGGAGAGTGAAAAAGTTGGTTTAAAGCTCAACATTCAGAAAACGAAGATCATGGCATCTGGTCCCATCACTTCATGGGAAATAGATGGGGAAACAGTGTAAACAATGTCAGACTTTATTTTGGGGGGCTCCAAAACCACTGCAGATGATGACTGCAACCATGAAATTAAAAGACGCTTACATCTTGGAAGAAAAGTTATGACCAACCTAGATAGTATATTCAAAAGCAGAGACATTACTTTGCCGACTAAGGTCTGTCTAGTCAAGGCTATGGTTTTTCCTGTGGTCATGTATGGATGTGAGAGTTGGACTGTGAAGAAAGCTGAGCACCGAAGAATTGATGCTTTTAAACTGTGGTGTTGGAGAAAACTCTTGAGAGTCTCTTGGACAGCAAGGACATCCAACCAGTCCATTCTGAAGGAGATCAACCCTGGGATTTCTTTGGAAGGAATGATGCTAAAGCTGAAACTTCAGTACTTTGGTCACCTCATGCGAAGAGTTGACTCATTGGAAAAGACTCTGATGCTGGGATGGACTGGGGGCAAGAGGAGAAGGGGGCGACCGAGGATGAGATGGCTGGATGGCATCACGGACTCAGACGTGAGTCTGAGTGAACTCCGAGAGATGGTGATGAACAGGGAGGCCTGGCGTGCTGCGATTCATGGGGTCGCAAGGAGTCGGACACGACTTAATGACTGAACTGAACTGAACTGAGATGCTCCATAAACACCACTGACTGAATTTTTGAATGAAAAACCCCACCCTAATTCTCTTTGAAAATTCTACCTTGGAAGAGATTTGGAATTCTTAGAATGAAATTAGGATGGTATTTGAGTGCAGAGGGAAACACTCAACTTGAATGTGATTGGAAGAAAGATCTATGTTAGAGTGTGTTATTTGCCATATTTCATTTGACTGTTACTTTTCTTTCTCAGAGGATGCCAGTAATGAGACACAAGTACCAGTGGACATTTGGGTAAGTAAGGTGTAGCCTAGGTTTGAAAAACAACCAATCTGACCATACCTTTCTCCAGCTCAAATACTACCGTGGCTCTCTATGACTTTCATTGTTGTTATTCTTTAGTCACCAGGTCATGTCTGACTCTTTTCAGCTCCATGGACTGCAGCATGCCAGGCTCTCCTGTCCTTCACTAACTCCTGGAGTTTTCTCAAATTCATGTTTGTTGAGTCAGTGATGTTATCTTACCATTTCATCCTCTGTTGCCCCTTCTGCTTTTGCCTTCAATCTTTCCAAGTATCAGAGTCTTTTCCAATGAGTTGGCTCTTTGCATCAGATGGTCTTCCAATGAATATTCAGGGTTGGCTTCCTTTAAGACCGACTGGTTTGATCTCCTTGCTGTCCAAAGGACTCTCTTTTCTTCAGTAACACAGTTCAAAGGTATCAACTCCTTGGTCCTATACCTTCTTTATGGTCCAGCTTTCACATCTGTGCATGACTACTGGAAAGACCATACGTAGTCTTGACTATATGGATATTTGTCAGCAAAGTGATGTCTTTGCTTTTTAACATACTGCCTACGTTTGTCATAGCTTTCCTGCCAAAATGCAACCCTCTTCTAATTTCATGACTGCAGTGACCATCAGCAGTGATTGTAGAGCACAAGAAGAGGAAATCTGTCACTTGCCCTTCTGTTTGCCATGAAGTGATGGGACCGGAGGACATGATATTAGTTTTTTTTAATGTTGACTTTTAAGCCAGCTTTTTCACTCTCTTCCTCACTCTTATCAGGAGGCTGGCTCACTCAACCACACTTATATATTTTTTAAATTTATTTATTTTAATTGGAGGCTAATTACTTTACCATATTGCATTGGTTTTGCCATACATTGACATGAATCCTTCACGGTGTACACGTGTTCCCAATCCTGAACACCCCTCCCACTTCCCTCCTCATACCATCCTTCTGGGGTCATCCCAGGGCACCAGTCCCAAGCACCCTGTATCCTGCATCGAACCTAGACTGGCAATTTGTTTCTTATATGATATTATACATGTTTCAATGCCATTTGCCCAAATCATCCCACCCTCTCCCTCTCCCACAGAATCCAAAAGACCGTTCTATACATCTGGGTCTTTTTTGCTGTCTTGCATATTGTCACCATCTTTCTAAATTCCATATATATGCATTAGTATACTGTATGGGTGTTTTTCTTTCTGGCTTACTTCACTCTGTGTAATTGGCTCGATTCATCCACCTCATTAGAACTGATTCAAATGTACTCTTTTTAATGGCTGAGTAATACTCCATTGTGTGTATGTACCACTGCTTTCTTATCCATTCATCTGCTGATGGACTTCTAGGTTGCTTCAATGTCCTGGCCATTATAAACAGTGCCGCGATGAACATTGGGGTACATGTGTTTCTTTCAATTCTGGTTTCCTCAGTGTGTATGCCCAGCAGTGGGATTCCTGGGTCATAAGGCAGTTCTATTTCCAGTTTTTTAAGGAATCTCCACACTGTTCTCCATAGTGACTGTACTAGTTTGCATTCCCACCAACAGTGTAAGAAGATGCCCTTTTCTCCACACCCTCTTCAGCATTTATTGCTTGTAGACTTTTGGATCGCAGCCATTCTGACTGGTGTGAAATGGTACCTCATTGTGGTCTTGATTTGCATTTCTCTGATAATGAGTGATGTTGAGCATCTTTTCATGTGTTTGTTAGCCATCTGTATGTCTTCTTTGGAGAAATGTCTACTTAGTTCTTTGGCTCGTGTTTTGATTGGATCATTTATTTTTCTGGAATTGAGCTGCAGGAGTTGCTTGTATATTTTTGAGATTACTTGTTTGTCAGTTGCTTCATTTGCTATTATTTTCTCCCATTCCGAAGGCTGTCTTTTCACCTTGTTTATAGTTCCTTTGTTGTGCAGAAACTTTTAATTTTAATTAGGTTCCACTTGTTTATTTTTGCTTTTATTTCTAGTATTCTGAGAGATGGGCCATAGAGGATCCTTCTGTGGTTTATGTCAGAGAGTGTTTAGCCCATGTTCTCCTCTAAGAGATTTATAGTTTCTAGTCTTGTTTAGATCTTTAATCCATTCTATTTTTGTGTATGGTGTTAGAAAGTGTTCTAGTTTCATTCTTTTACAAGTGGTTTACCAGTTTTCCCAGCACCAGTTGTTAAAGAGATTGTCTTTAATCCATTGTATATTCTTGGCTCTTTTGTTGAAGATAAGGTGTCCATAGGTGTGTGGATTTATCTCTGGGCTTTCTATTTTGTTCCATTGATCCATATTTCTGTCTTTGTGCCAGTACCATACTGTCAACCACACTTATGTATATTCCTGCTTTTCAAAGTTTCAATAACCATCTGCCTAATTAGTTTTATTTCTTTGAAAGGAAATGCTGAGGAACAATGGAAGCAAAAACTACATTGCAAACAGGTGACCCAACTGCTTCAACATGTAGAATTGACCATATGGAATGAGAGTTTTGTTTCTCCAGGAAAGCATGAAAATTCTGCATTTGACATAGGTAAGAAACACTAAGCATTAGTTTTAAGACCAGAAAATTTTATGAAAGTCATCTTTCATCAGACCTTGTATTAATATGTTCACATATCATGAACAGAGTCACTTAAGTGACTTAAGTGTTTCCCAAATGCAGAAGATCACTCACAGGTGACTGTTCCTTTGGAAATTTTTTATTTTTTCTTGTTAAAATTTTAAAAACTGAATTATAGTTGATTTATATTATTGTGTTAGTTTCAGGTATATAGCATAGGAGGGCTTCCCAGGTGGCACTGGTGGTAAAGAACCCACCTGCCAATGCAGGCGACATAACAGATGTGGGTTCAACTCCTGAGTTGGGTAGATTCCCTCAAGGAGAGCATGGCAACCCACTCCAGTATTACTGCCTGGAGTATCCCATGAACAGAGGAGGCTGGCTTCAGTCCATGGGGTTGCAAAGAGTCAGACATAACTGAATTGACAGCATGCCCACATGCATGTATAGCATAGTGATTCAGAACTTTTGCAGATTACATTCCATTGTAGATTATAATGAGATAGTGGGTATAATTTCATGTGCTATTCAGTAAATCTCTGTTGCTTATCTATTTTATATATTATGGTTTGTACCTGTTAATCCCATAGTCCTAATTCATCCCTCCCTACTGCTTCTCCCCTTGGTAACTATAAATTTGTTTTTTATGTCTGTGAATCTGTGTCTATTTTGTACATACCCTCATTTGCATTATTTTTTAGATTTCACATGTAAGTGTTATCTATTGTATTTGTCTTTCTGTGGCATTTTATTAAGTATTATATTCTCTAGGTCCATCCATGGTTGCTGCAAATGGCAATATTTCATTCTTTTTAATGGCCGAGTAATATTCCAATATGTACCATATTTTCCTAAGTCAATCATCTGTTGATGGGCACTTAGGTTGCTACCATGTTTGGCTATTGTGTATAGTCCTGCTGTGAACACTGGGGCAAATGCATCTTTTCAAATTAGAGTGTTTGTTTTTTCTGGATCGATGTCCAGGAGTAGAATTCCTGGATCATATGGTAGCTCTATTTCTAGTTTGTTTTTTGTTTTTAAATGAAAACTCTGTTTCTTGGAAAATTTTAAAATCTTAGCTTCCCTTGCTTAAAAATATTAGTTCTCCTTTCCCCAGGCGCCCCATCACACATTGTTTAAAGAAAACTTTTCCCTTCAAATATTCTGTGGTAAAGGCTGAGCTTGCCTAGTTTAGTTCCAGCTCTGGGAAGCATGACAGTCTTCTGTCTTCTTTTGAGTTGTGTGACCCATATGTGTTGCCTATACTTTTGACAATTCATCCCCACCAGTCAGAAATGTTATGGGAGGACCAAATGGTCTACCTTGCATGCAGTAAATAAAATGACTAGTAGTGGATCTGTCAAAGAAGGGAGTTAATAGCAAGATTTTTAGGCATGAGAACTGAGCAAAGCAGGACTCACTCTCCTAATGTTTCCAGTTTATGAAACCAAGAAGTGTAATGAGACAAGTGAGAAGACTGTTCTAGAAGCTGGAAACAACACGATGGATATTGACTGCCCAAATGCTTTCAAAGGAATCACAAGAGGTACTGTGTCTAAGATGACCTATACTCTTAACTTATAACTTCTAGGCACTGTTGTCTCATTTCTAGATGATGGAGCCAAGCTTCCAAAGCATTCAAGGTAAGAAGACTCTTCTGGCAGAATTAAAAGATCTGGCTTGACCACTAACCAGGCAATTTTGAGGACACAGTTTGAATGGACTTTGTGATACAGATGGAGGTTCAAACAGGAATTCCTTGACTTAGCTCCTTAAAAGGGATGGGCTGGTGCATGCTCAGTTTCATGTGCTGATCCAAAAGCTTACTCTTTTTAAAAAACTTTATTTTTTAAGTGAAGTCCCTGGTGGCTCAGCTGTAAAGAATATGTCTGCAATGCAGGAGACCTGGGTTCGATTCTGGGTTGGGAAGATCCCCTGGAGAAGGGAAAGGCTCCAGTAGTCTGACCTAGAGAATTCCATGGACGGTATAGTCCATGGGGTCGCAAAGAGTTAGACACAACTGAGTGAGTTTCACTTTTGTAGTTGATTTACAATGTCATGCCAGTCTCTGCTATATAGTGAAGTAACTCGTATAATACACTTTCTTTCTTTCTTTTTAAAATATTCTTTTCCATTATGGTTTATTGCAGGATATAGACTATAGCTCCCTGTGTTGTAACAGTAGAGTCTTGTCGTTTGCCTGTCCTCTATATAACAGTTTGTGTCTCCTCACTCCTCCCACACTCCCAGTCCTTACCCCCTCCCCCCATCTGACTCCCCATGGCAAGCTCAAGCTCCGTGTCTGTGAGTCTGTTTCCATTTTGTAGATAGGTTAGTTTGTGCCATATTTTATATTCCACATGTAAGTGGCATCATATGGCACATTTGTCTCTCTTTCTCACTTACTTCACTTAGCACAATAATCTCTAGGTCCATCCGTGTTACTGCAAATGGCATCATTTCATTCTTTTTTTGGCTGAGTAATATTCCATTGTATATACATACCGCATCTCCTTTACCTGTTCCTCTGTTGATGAACATTTAGGCTGTTTCCATGCTTTGATTATTGTGAACACTGCTGCTATGAACATAAGGATACATGTACCTTTTTGAATTATAGCTTTAGCAAGAAATATGCCCAAGAGTGAGATTGTTGGATCGTATATTGGTTTTTTGAGGAACCGCCACACCATTTTCCATAGTGGCTGCACCAACTTACATTCCCACCAAATGCAGTGTAGAAGTGTTTCCTCAGAGAAGCTTACTCTTGATGAGTAAGCACATGAGTTGCCTCCAACACTCTTTCCCTTGAGAAGCATTTTATATTCTCTCTATTCTGCTAGCCTACAAGTTGGCAAACTTTTTCTGTAAGAACACAAGAGGACAAATGTTTCTGGTTTAGGGGCCAGATGATTTTTGTGTTATCTACTCAACTCTTGAATTGTAGTGTGAAAGCAGCCATAGGTGATATGTAAATGAAGGGACATGGCTGTGTGCCAATAAAACTTTATTTACAAAAACAGGTGATAGGCTGGATTTGACCCCCAGGTCATAATTTGACACCTCTGCTTTATTCAGTCATTTTATTGAAGTCTCTGCATCACATCCACACTATGCAATCCTTCCTAATTTATTTATTTGTTTGTTGTCTATCTCTACCATGACATCATCTCCCTGATGGCAGGGACTCTGCCCATTTTGTTCCCTGTTGTGTTGCAATGCCTGGAACACTGTCCAGTACACAGTAGATGCTCAGTAAACATGTGACAAGTGAATGAATGCATGCATGAAAAGTATTTCAAAGAGAAAGACCCTGTTACCTGGAGAGAGTGAAGTACTTGTTCCTATGATTCCTCCAGAAAATTCCTGGCTACTGGTTAATCTTCAGTGTTTACTGTAAGCTGTAGAAGAGAGGAGGGAGAAGGGAAAACATCTAAAAATGAGTTGTTTTTTATTGTATTTTCGACCATTCGCTCCTTTTTTAAAGTTCATTTGTCGTTTATTTCCAGGTGTGCTAGGCCTTGGTCACTGCTTGCGGGCTTTCTCTGGTCGCAGTGCTCAGTGTCTCTCACTGTGCTGCTTTCTCCTGCATCCAGCCTCACGGGATGCATGGGCCTCAGTAGTTGTGATTCACAGGCTCTAGAGCACAGGCTCAGTAGTTGTGACTTAGTTGTTCTGCGGCATGTAGAATCTTCCAGGAACAGGTATTAAACCCATTTCCTCTACACTGGCAGGTAATTCTTATCCACTGGACCACCAGAGCAGTCCAGTTGATTTTTCAGATCGAGTGACATAGGTGGTAAGTGGTTTGGGGTGAAACTGGGATGGTGGCACATGAATGACTGCAGTTTACGAAACTGTGTCATACTGTGCATTTAGCTTCTATGACTTAAATTCTTCTAGCATTTAAGGGAAAGAGAAGAGAGTGGGAGGGAGACAGAGAGAGAGAAAGAGAAAAAGAAAAAGAGAGAGGCTGAGAAAGAGAGGTAGGAGGAGGGAGTGAAGGAAGGATGAGAGAATGAATTAAATAGAATATGCCATCCTACCTTTCCATTAAATTAGATGCCCAAGAGTCAGCTTGAGATGGAAGATGGAAATTATTTGGAATATTTTTAAAATTGATTTTTGTTGGAGTATAGTTGCTTTATAATGTTGTGTTAGTTTCTACTACACAGCAGAGTGACTCGGTCATGTGTATACACATATCCCCTCTTTTTTGGATTTCCTCTCCATTTAGGTCAGCACAGAGCATTGAGCAGAGTTTCCTAGCTATACAATAGGTTCCCGTTAGTTATGCATTTTATAGATAGTGCTGATAGTGTATGGGGCTTCCCAGGTGCTGCAGTGGTTAAGAATTCACCCGCCAGTGCAGGAGATGCAAGAGGTGTGGTTCAGTCCCTGGGATGGGAAGATACCCTGGAGTAGGAAATGACAACCCACTCCAGTGTTCTTTCCAGGAAAATTCCATGGACCGAGGAGCCTGGTAGGCTACAATTCATAGGGCTGCAAAGAGTTGGACAAGACCGAGCAACTGAGCACACACATGTCAACAGTGATATATGTCAATCCCAATCTCCCTGTTCACCCAGCGCCCCATTTCCCCCCTTGGTGTCTATACATTTGTTGTCTAGGTCTGTGTCTGTGTCTCTGTCATCTGTAGCATTTTTCTGGATTCCACATATGTGTGTTAATATACAATATTTGTTTTTCTGGCTCACTTCACTCTGTATGACAGTCTCTAGGTCCATCCATGTCCCAAATTTATTTCATTTTAAAGTTGAGTAGTATTCCACTGTACATACACACCACACCTTCTCCATCCATTCCTTTGCTGATGGACATCTAGGTTACCTCCATCCCTTGGCCACCATAGACAGTGTACAGGAATGCATATGAGGGAGTCATCATCTATTCAGAAACATTTGATTTCTTCATCCCACATGAGTTCCAGGCTTCCCAGGTGGTGCTAGTGGTAAAGAACCTGCCTGCCAATGCAGGAGATGTAAGAGGTGGGGGTTTGATCCCTGGGTCGGGAAGATCTCCTGGAGAAGAAAATGGTAACTCACTCCAGTATTCTTGCCTGGAGAATCCCATGGACAGAGGAGCCTGGCTGGTTACAGTCCACAGGGTCGCAGAGAGTTGGACGTGGCTGAATGTGCACACGCACATGTGCGAGCACACACACACACACACACACACACACACGCACACCTGAGTTTCACCTTCTGGAGACAAACATCTTGCTTCATGATTCTCTTTTTGATGTCTAATGTTCATATATAAATATTTTACAGCACATTAATAGAATATTTTGCACATATATCCCTTATAATTTGTGATACATTAGACTATATATTACATATACAGATTAATAATCCCTAAGCCACATGTAATGTATTGATTGGGCAATGGAAAAGACTTCCAAGTGCAATTTTGACTTTATAAACCCTTACAACCCTCACACAGAACACTAATGTACCAATTCCCCAACCTCTAGATACCCTAGAAAACGTGACTTTTCTTCCATTTTCTCAGATAGGAGTGCAGTGGCGCTTATCACTTATCGATCTCTTGGGGATGTTATAGATGGATCCTTTTTCAGTGAAAGAAGAGGGATAAAGGAAGTCAACCTGAGCTCTCGAGTGATAAGTGGCTCCATTGGTGTAAAGGGAAAAGTTGATTTATCTAAACCTGTATTCCTGACCTTCCAACATACTCAGGTGAGCAAAATCTAGGCTTTACCTTGAACAGGTGAATTATCAGTCCAGAGAGGAAACTGAATTCAACTCTGATCACTCAGAGTTAAGAGAACTAACAAATGTTGAGGCACTCAGAGATGACAAATGTGGGACAGTTAGTATCACACTTAAGCATAAAAGGGTAATGGGGAAAAAAAGCACTGGGGGGATGCGCATTGCCCAGTGAAGGTTGCAGGTATACAGGAAGATTGGAGATGGAGGCAATTTGCAGCAGAAAAGCAGTACAGAAGGAATACCAGAGCTGCCTCTTCTCCCTCTCATCCGTTTCTCTCATTGGTCTTATCAATGACCCAGCAACCTGGGGAAAGCAGTGCATAACAGTCAGTCTCAGAGATAACCAGAGAAGGGCAGAATAAATGAAGAGCAAATCCCACAGTGAAAGTGGGATATGCAACAGTTCCCCACAAGGGTTTCAAAATTTTTCCAATCCAGTTTCCAACCCAGTGTACCTCAATTAACCTATAAAGTTGAAATGATAAAAACCAGAAGATCCACTTTCATGCTCTTCTCTTTCCAGCCAGGTGGTGGGAGAAGAAAATATTTCTGTGTCTACTGGAAAGGATCAAAGGATGGGGGCAGCTGGTCGACGGAGGGCTGCGCTCATTTGGGCAGCAACGATTCTCACACCCAATGCAAGTGCTCCCACCTTTCCAGCTTTGCTGTCCTCATGGCTCTTGTTCCCAAGGTACGATTTATGGTCCCTTACACTGAACTTGGTTGCGTCCAGGAAGACTCTCTGAGTCTCAGGGAAAAAAAAACCCACAAAAACTCTGAGATAAGGAGTCAAGCAGAAGTAGATTACTTGGGAGGTAATTCCAGGAAGCATCAGTAAGGGACTGGGAAATGAAATGGGAAAGAGACAGAAGCCAATCAGAGAAGCCAGATGCCAGGTACCACTATGAGTAACCGGGCTTACTTCCCTCTGGGAGATTTTTGGAGTCAGGGTAGAAGATACACCTCAGAGTCATCCTAACTGAATGGTGAGAAAGTTGGGTTATTTATGCACCATCTCCCTTCAGTCATTTGTTGAAAGCTACATCATCGACTCAATGGATATGAATTTGAGCAAATTCCGGGAGATAGCAGAGGACAGAAGAGCCTGGCGTGCTGCAGTCTATGGGGCTGCAAGGAGTCAGACAAGACTTAGTGACTGAACAACAACAACAACAACAACAACAACAACAACATCCAGGGTGTATTCATCCTCTTGACATGTCCATGGGCATGGGCAGAGTGTGCTCAAGCTAGCAGAGAAAGCCCTCAATCATTGAGAAGTCAGTTGTCAGCCCCTACGGTGGAAAGATCCATGGAGACCTGTTACTCTGCGAGAAGTAGAGCTAACCCCCATCACCAAGTCACACCAGAACAAAGGCAACTGACCATCACCCATGTAAAAGCATAGCCCCCTAAACTTCCCAGGTCCCAGCCATATCTCAGATGACTCAGATTTAAAGAAATTTACCTAACTTGTTTCCCCATTTATTTTAAACTCCCGTTTATTGAGCATTGACTGGAAGATAACACCATATCTCTTATGTAAATGCATAACCTCATTTTGTTAATTTAACAGATTTATGTATGAGTATCTTTGTTGTTGTTGTTCCATCACTAAGTCATGTCTGATTCTTTGAGACCCTATGGACTACAGGACGTCAGGTTCCTCTGTCTTCCACTATCTCCTGGAATTTGCTCAAATTTATGTCCATTTATAATCCGTGATGCTATCTAACCAACTCAATGGGCATGAATTTGAGTAAACTACTATATGACTGATGCCATTCCAGGCATTGTGGATATTACAGAGAACAAAACAGCCTTCATGAGATTATATTTGATTGCCGTCTTGTCCAATAGGATCACCACACGTGGTTATTGAGTACGTAAAATGTGACTAGTATGACTGAAGAAACAGATTCTATTCCATTTGAATGTATTTAAATTAAGAAATAGTATAAAATATTTTTCCACTAAATAAAACTTAATTTTTTGGTAGGAACACGCTTTACTTTCACTCTTTAAAACATAGCATTTGATTGAGATTCTCGATTAGTGTTAAGTACACACTGGATTTCAAAGACTGAATATGGAGGAAAAAGAGTACCAACTAATTCATTAACAACTTTTACACTGAATGCAATTTGAACTGATTATATTTTTGTTATATCATTATATTAATTATATGACATTCAACACATTGAACTGATAGTAGTTTGAACGTGTGTACATGAGTGCTAAATTGCTTCAGTCGTATCCAGTCCTTTGTGAGTGTAGCCTGTGAACTATAGCCCACCAGGCTCCTCTGACCATGGGATTCTCCAGGCAAGAATACTTGAGTGGGTTGCCATGCCTGTCTCCAGGGTATCTTCCTGACTCAGTGATTGAACCTGCTTGTTACATCTCCTGAATTGGCAGGCAGGTTCTTCACCACTAACACAACCTGGAAGCCCAGTATTTTGAACATGTACTATTAAATCTATTTGACTTGTTTCTTTTGACATTTTCAAAAATATGGCTACTAGAAAATTTAAAAATTTGCACATGGCTCATCTGTTTCTATTTTTCAATGCTGGGCTAGCTCTGTATGATAAATGCTGTAACTGCCCGTATTTTGAAGAGGGAATCACCAAGTCTCAGAGAGATTAAGTCATTTCTTTGGGAGCTGAACTGGAAAGCCCACCTGATGCTCCATCAGGAACATACCTATAGAGCTGGAATAATAGATTCCTCCTTTGGTGTCTTCTAGGAGGATCCCGTGCTGACTATGATCACCTATGTGGGGCTGAGCCTCTCTCTGCTCTGCCTCCTCCTGGCGGCCCTCATCTTCCTCCTGTGTCGATCCATCCAGAACACCAGCACCTCCCTCCACCTGCAGCTCTCCATCTGCCTCTTCCTGGCCCACCTCCTCTTCCTCGTGGGGATTGATCAAACTGAACCTGAGGTAGGTGAATTAACATATTATTTATTTTATGGTCCTAATCCAATCTAGCCACTTAGTTTGAAGGAAAGATGGGATGAATGACAATAAACACCAATGATTGTGTAGGGTAAAAAGCAAGAGCTCCCATTTCATCTCTCTGTGTAATTTTGAACGTGACTCATATTTTTTTTAATTTTAATTTTTCTTTTTTAAAATATAAATTTATTTATTTTAATTGGAGGCTAATTACAATATTGTATTGGTTTTGCCATACATTGACATGAATCCACCATGGGTGTACACATGTTCCCCATCCTGAACCTCCCTCCCACTTCCTTCCCTGTACTATCCCTCTGGGTCATCCCAGTGCACCAGCCCCGAGCACCCTGTATCATGCATTGAACCTGGACTGGCGATCTGTTTCACATATGATATTATACATGTTTCAATGCCATTCTCCCAAATCATCCCACCCTCACCTTCTCCCACAGAGTCCAGAAGACTGTCCTATACATCTGTGTCTCTTTTGCTGTCTTGCATTCAAGGTTATCATTACCATCTTTCTAAATTCCATATATATGCATTAGTGTACTGTATTGGTGTTTTTCTTTCTGGCTTACTTCACTCTGTATAATAGGCTCCAGTTTCATCCACTTCTTTAGAAACTGATTCAAATGTATTCTTTTTAATGGCTGAGTAATACTCCATTGTGTATATGTACCATAGCATTCTTATCCATTCGTCTGCTTGTGGACACCTAGGTTGCTTCCATGTCCTGGCTAGTATAAACAGTGCTGCGATGAACACTGGAATACACATGTCTCTTTCAATTCTGGTTTCTTCGGTGTGTATGCCCAGCAGTGGGATTGCTGGGTATTATGGTTCCAATTTTTTTTTTTTTTTTAAGGATTCTCCAAACTGTTCTCCATAGTGGCTGTACTATTTTTCAT
>SJYC01019514.1:0-14838 GCA_006408675.1 Madoqua kirkii
TCTGCTTGTGGACACCTAGGTTGCTTCCATGTCCTGGCTAGTATAAACAGTGCTGCGATGAACACTGGAATACACATGTCTCTTTCAATTCTGGTTTCTTCGGTGTGTATGCCCAGCAGTGGGATTGCTGGGTATTATAGCAGTTCTATTTCCAGTGTTTTAAGGAATCTCCACACTGTTCTCCATAGTGGCCGTGCTAGTTTGCATTCCCACCAACAGTGTAAGAGGGTTCCCTCTTCTCCACACCCTCTCCAGCATTTATTGCTTGTAGACTTTTGGATAGCTCTACTGACCCACAGGAGAAAATGAACTACTGTTGTGATAAACCGCTGATATTTTATAGTTTATTTGTGGCAGTAGCTATTGTAACCCTAACACCATCAGTCTGACACTCAAATATTTTGTTAAATAACTCCTCAGAAATTATGGTCATTGGCACAGCTGGTAAATCAACTACAGTGCTGTGCCAATGACCATAATTTCTGAGGAGTTATTTAACAAAATATTTGAGTGTCAGACTGATGGTGTTAGTTAGGGTTACAATAGCTACTGCCACAAATAAACTATAAAATATCAGTGGTGGTTTATCACAACAGTAGTTCATTTCCCCCTGTGAGTCAGTAAAGCGTGAGTAAACAGGTGTAAAGGGTATCTCTTCTCCAACCTCAGGCCATAGGAGGCTCTCTCATCTTCCATACACAGCTTCCAAGGTCATCCTGAGATTCTTTCCATTTTGGCCAAGTGGAAAGAGAAAGAGTGTGGTGGAGTCCTAGGAGAGGGGGTTATATGGACCTCTCAAATCCCATTGGCCAGAATCGAGTCACATGGTCAAACTAACTGCAAGGGGTGCTGAGAAATGTAGTCTCTGCTTGGTAAGTCATATCCTAGTGACAAACTGAGGGTGGATGGAGGCTTTGCATTTTGGTGGATGTGACTTTGCTGGTTTCTGCAATACAGTTCATAAACAAAATTTATTGAAACCATGACCTTTGATGTCTGAGAGCTGGAGAAGATGGATGTCCCAGTTTAAGCAGAGAGAGCAAGTTCTCCCTTTCTCCAACTTTCTGTTCTATTCATGCCCTTGACAAATTGGATGATGCCAATCCTCATTGGTGAGGACCATCTTTGTTACTCAGTCTATTGATTCCAATGCTAATCTCTTCCTGAAACATCCTCACAGACATGCCCAGAAATAATGTCTTATCAGTTATCTGGACATGCCCTAGGCCAGTCAAGCTGAAACATAAAATTAACCATCCCATCCCCCAAAAGGGCAAGGTCGATGGAGTACTGATTTGCTAACTCTGTTCTATTGTGGATTTGAGTGCTGCTCCCACAGTGGCTCAGATTGTAAAGAATTTGCCCACAATAGAGCAGACCCAGGTTCAATCCTTGGGTTGGAAAGATCTCCTGAAGAAGAGCATGGCTACCAGGCTACCAATCCAGTATTCTTGCCTGGAGAAGTCCATGGACTGAGGAGGCTTGCAGGCTACAGTCAATGAGGTCACAAAGAGCTGGACATGACTGGGTGACTAACACTTTCACTTTTCACCCATGGCATTCATTTCTTGGCACTTCTGCCTTGCCCCATGCACAAGACAGCAGATTTCAATGGCTGGTGAGAGTCCTTAGAAGATGTGTTGCCCCTAAGCAAAATGGCACAGGTGTAAGAATTGAAATTCCAGGCTAGCATGCAGGAAATAATAAGTGTTAAGGATATAATTTGACTTCCCAGGTGGTGCTAGTTGTAAAGAACTTGCCTGCCAATGCAAGAGATATAAGAGATGCAGGTTCGATCCCTGGGTGAGGAAGACCCCCTGAAGGAGGGCATGGCAACCCACTCCAGTATTCTTGCCTGGAGAATCCCATGGACAAAGGAGCCTGGTGGGCTACAGTTCATGGGGTTGCAAAGAGTTGGACACGACTGAAGCGACTTGGCATGCACACAGACAAGGATACAATCAGGTACAGGACCACATCAGCTCCATGTTCCTAACTCTACTCTCCCGTCCAGGTGCTGTGCAAGGTCGTCGCGGGTGTGCTGCATTACCTCTACGTGGCCGCCTTCACCTGGATGCTCCTCGAAGGGCTACACCTCTTCCTCACTGTCAGGAACCTCAAGGTGGCCAACTACACCACTGCAGGCAAATTCAAGAAGAGGTTCATGTACCCTGTAGGCTACGGGGTCCCAGCTCTGATTGTGGCTGTATCAGCAACAGTAGGACACAAGAATTATGGAACGTATACTCAGTAAGCATGATGAGTGCATTCATGGTGGAAGTGGGGTCCATTACCAATACAAAATCTGAAACAGTGGGGTAGAGAGGGGCTAGCAAACTTTCTATTAAAAAAAGAAAGAAAAACAACAGATGGTAACTATTATTGTTTTGCAAACCATATGGTCTTTTTGGAAATTACTCAACATTGCCCTTGCAGTATCATAGACAATTTGTAAATTAATGGATGTAATTGTGTTTAAATAAAACTTTATTTATACAAACAAAGAGTAGACCAGATTTGGCCCTGTGTGGGCCATAGTTGTAACCCTTGGAATAGAATCAAGTATGGGAGATTTTTTGCCTATTAAATATTGGTAATTGCTTACTTTTACCAGTTTCATATTGCCATGTCCTCTTTCAGAATAAATTATATTGATAAATTATACTATCTTTGCAAATATAAGCTATGACATAATACAAAGTATTGGGCACTAGAGTGCTAGGTACATGAAATATGCTTGATTATTAGTGTTGATAGTTTTTGTAGCTGAAAATTACTACTTTTACTCTCTTATTTTAGCAATAATTATTATTAGAATCCACCTTCAATGTGGGAGACCTGGGTCCAGTCCCTGGGTTGGGAAGATCCCCTGCAGGAGGGCATGGCAACCCACTGCAGTATTCTTGCTTGGAGAATTTCATGGACAGAGGAGCCTGGTGGGCTACAGTCCATGGGTTGCTCATGACTGAGCAACTAAGCACAGCTCATTACTAGAATACATTTAACGGGATTCCCTGGTAGCTCAGCTGGTAAAGAACCTACCTGCAATGTAGGAGACTCTGGTTCGATTCCTGGGTCAGGAAGATTCGCTGGACAAGGGAATGGCTACCCACTCCAGTATTCTGGCCTGAAGAATTCCATGGACTCTATAGTCCATGGGTTGCAAAGATGCAGATAAGACTTCCACTTTTCACTTTCACATGGTATTAGAATACATTATTAGCTACATTCATTGATCTTTAATTCTGTCAGGAAATGTATTAAAAATGTATGCACCTTATCTCATTTAGTCTTTACTATGAGATCTATATGATGAAAACCTTGATAAAAGAAATCAAAGAAAATTCAAACAAATTAAGTGATAGTCCATGTTCATGGACAGGAAAACCCAATATTGTCAAGAAGTCAGTTTTTTCCAACTTGATTTATAGATTGAATGTATTCCCAACTACTGGTAGCTCAGCTGGTAAAGAACCTACCTGCAATTAGGAGACTCTGGTTCGATTCCTGGGTCAGGAAGATTCGCTGGACAAGGGAATGGCTACCCACTCCAGTATTCTGGCCTGAAGAATTCCATGGACTCTATAGTCCATGGGTTGCAAAGATGCAGATAAGACTTCCACTTTTCACTTTCACATGGTATTAGAATACATTATTAGCTACATTCATTGATCTTTAATTCTGTCAGGAAATGTATTAAAAATGTATGCACCTTATCTCATTTAGTCTTTACTATGAGATCTATATGATGAAAACCTTGATAAAAGAAATCAAAGAAAATTCAAACAAATTAAGTGATAGTCCATGTTCATGGACAGGAAAACCCAATATTGTCAAGAAGTCAGTTTTTTCCAACTTGATTTATAGATTGAATGTATTCCCAACTGAAAATTATTTTGTGGATATTGACAATCCAGTTCTGATGTTTATAGGGAGTGGCAAATGACCCAGAATAGCTAACACAATATTGAAGGAGAAAAGCAAAGTCAGAGGACTGATAATACTATCTGACTTCAAGACTTGGTATATAGTCACAGTAATTAATCTTTTCAACACTTCAGTTGGCCCCACTTTACACTTGGGAAACTGAGGTTCAAAGCATGCAGTTTGCAAGAGATGAGGACCCATGTTTTTAATTCCACCTAAGATTCAGATCTGAACCAAACAGGTATGGACACTGCTCAGATATTGCTACAGTGGCCCGAATTCAAGTCCTTTGCTTTCTCCTAAGAAATCAGCAGCTAATGCTTATCTTTCTCTCAACAGCTGCTGGCTCAAACTTGATCAAGGGTTCATCTGGAGCTTCATGGGGCCAGTAGCATTCATTATCTTGGTAGGTGACTGACCAATGATATTTACCGGCCAAACACAGAGTGTGTTTCTTATCTGTTAAAGTGGAAATGAGATGTGATAAGGAAATACAGTCTAATGTGATCAATGCTTCTTGCTGGAAATATTGTCTTCAGATGTCTTTCTTCAGCTTCCCCCAGCTCCCTGGTTCCTCTGATTAACATAACCCTCTGCTGGGAAGTCTTTTAAAAATCCATTATTTGTTCATTTGACATACCTTTAGAAAATATTCACTCTGCATAGAACATTTTTCTCTTTGCCAAGAAATTGCTGATTACGTCCGTCATCCTGGTATAGACATGAGCAGCATTCTTTCATTTTTAAAGTGTCCTGGCTTGAATGATAAATTATATAGTCATGCTAATCAACCATCAAATGTTATGGGTTCTGTAGTCTGTGCTGTATAAAAGACCAGAGCATATGTGCATATCATCACCCTTATAAAGTCTATATCTTTTGGGAACAGATTCTTAGGTCTACCTCAAGTTGGGTTGCATGACATAGCTTCAAAAGACAGTTAGTTCCAAGTCAATTTTCCATTCTGTTTCCACAGATAAACTTGGTGTTCTACTTCCAAGTTCTGTGGATTTTGAGAGGCAAACTTTCCTCCCTTAATAAAGAAGTTTCCACCATTCAGAACACCAGGTAAGAACGCACACCAGAATTAGTGGTACCCATAGATTTTTTTCCTATAAGACCACATTTTCTGGGACCACCCATACAAAAATAGGGTATAAAACTTCCAGGTAAAAGACTTTGCAGAGGAATAATTTTCAAGAGTGAGAAAAAGCATTATTCTCAGAGGTCATAAACAGGTTTTCCATTGCTGCTGTGCAGAAAGGTTCATCAGTACCATCTTCTTAGATTGCATGTATGCAGTAATACGAGATATTTGCTTTTGTCTTTCTGACTTACTTCACTCTATAAAAGGGTCTAGGTTCATGGAGATGCAGACACAGAGAACAGACTTGTGGACTCAGCAGGGGAAGGAGAGAGTGGGATGAACAGAGAAAGTAGCATTGAAACAGATACATTACCATATGTAAAATAAATAGCCAGTGGGAATTTGCTATGTGATGGGAGGAGCTCAAATCTGGTACCCTGTGACAGTCTAGAGGGGTGGGATGAGGTGAGAGGTCTGAGGAAAGTTGAGGTAGGGGGCATCCCTATGGCTGATTCATGTTGATGTATAGCAGAAACCAATACAATATTGGAAAGCAATCATCCTCCAATTAAAAATAAATTTCAAAAACTACTTTTAATTTCAAAAGAAAAAACAAATTGGGTTCTGCCTTCTTCAAGCTGCATGACTTCAAGGAAGACACTTCGCCACATGAGCTATTCATGAGGTTTAACTAAGGTAATACATGAGAGGGCTTCCCAGGCGGCCCTAGTGGTAAAGAACCTGTGTAAAGCCGTTAGTGCCGTGCACACCATGTAGTGATAAATGAGAGGTATTACTGTCTTTTCCTTTTTCAGAGTCATGACATTTAAAGCCATCTCTCAGCTGTTTATCCTGGGATGTTCTTGGGGTCTTGGTTTTTTCTTGGTTGAAGAAGTTGGAAAGACCATTGGATCGATCATTGCCTATATGTTCACCATCATCAATGTCCTGCAGGGGACTTTGCTTTTTGTGGTACACTGTCTTCTTAATCGCCAGGTAAGGCAAATCATTTTGTGTCTCACCAGCTTAATCTGAAAGTCTTGTTGAATTGTTGTTCATATCCTCGCTCTTCTCTGATCTTGTGAAAGTCGCTTAGTCATGACTGACTCTTTGAAACCCCGTGGACGGTAGGTAGTCCATGGGATTCTCCAGGCCAGAATACTGGAGCAGGTGGCCATTCCCTTCTCCAGAGGATCTTTGCTCTGATCGTGTGTATTTATAATTTTGGAGTTGCCTTGATTCTAGGAAGAGAGTTTAGGTGCTTCTTGGGTAAAACACATGCTCTGAGTCTCATCCATTCATCATTCCAATCTGTATCTGCTATATGGAAAAAAAAAAAGATTGTTAGTCTAGTTATTAAATAACTTCTTTTTAATTAAACTTTTTATTTTAGAGTAATTTTAGAAGTATAAGAAAGTTGCATGCATTTGTCTGCTGGTGACTGCCATAAAAAAATACCATAGACAGTGTGATCTGGTCAATAGAAATTTATCTTCTCACAACTCGGGAGACCAGATGACTCATATCAGGATGCCAGTATATTTGGGTTCTGAAGAGGACTCTCTTCTTGATAGATGGTCACTTTCTGAATGTGTCTTCACATGGAGGTGAGAATGGGAGTTTTCAGGTCTCTTCTTATAAGGATGTTGTTAATCCTATAGAACAGGGACTCAGTGCTTATGACCTCTTGCATGCTAAGTTGGTTCAGTCATATCCGACTCTCCGTGACCTCATGGACTGCAGCCCACCAGGCTCCTCTGTCCATGGGATTCTCCAGGCAAAAGTATTGGAGTGGGTTGCCATGCCCCCCTCCAGGGGATCTTCCTGACTCAGGGATTGAACCTGTGTCTCTTGTGTCTCCTGCATTGGCAGGCAGGTTCTATACCACTAGCACCACCTGAGAGCTTATGACCACATTTAACCTTAATCACTTCCATCAAGGTCATACCTCCAGATACAATTACATTGGGAAAGTTAGGCCTTTCATATATGAATTTTCAGGGGAAACGCTTTAATTCATAGCAGAACACATATCAGGCTGGATAGGGGAGATTCTGCTGTAGTAACAGTTAGCTCATCCCCCTCTGATTTCAGTGGCTTACAACGACAAAGGCTTATTTCTTGCTCATGCTACATAGCTGTGGTTTGATATGTATCGTCTTCACTCTGTGATGGAGGCTGAAGGGGCAGCTTTTATTTATTAGTAGAACATTGGCATGTTCATGGCAAAGGGAAAGGAGATTATGGCAAAGCACAGTTCAACTCTCTTTTATTGGCCAAAGCAGACCCCATGGCCATACCTGAATTTGTCGGAGAGAGGATGAATAATCCTCCTAGTCAGGTGCATGGCATGGAAAAGTGCTGGTTTATTGGCATAATTTTATATGACCACAAACCCAGAAAGACCAGCTCTGATCCTGATATTTCCACTAATTGGGTTGCTGTGTGACTCTGGGAAGGTTGCTTACTCTCTCTGAGCCTTGGTTTTTCTCATCTGCAAATATGGCAATACCTGCCTCGCCGGATTGAGAGTTAAATGAGATAACATAAAACAAAGGTCTTAGCAGTTTGTAGCACACATGTTCTCAGTGAGGGTCATTATAATTCACTCTTTTTAGGATAAAGACTGAAAACAACTTTCCTGGCTTTCCCCCCTTTGCTGTTGAGTAAAACTACCAGCAGTTAAGATGCTTTAACACTTGACAAATTTCTCTTTCATCTTTTAGTGCCTTAATGCTTGGTGCTCCTCACACACAGAAGAAGTAACATGGAACTTAATGCGAGTTAATGTTCAGTATTAAGAATTTAGGTGTCTTTTAAAATATGATAATGTGGTTAAAGGAAGGCAATTCATGGAATCACAGTGGGTGGTCTAGTGTCAGGGCTCTGAGTAAAAGTGACAAGGTTTGGCACGCTGGCTATGTGATCTTAGGCAAGTCAATTTACTTCCAAGAGTCTCAATCTCTTCACCTTTAATTGGGGGTAAGAGAAGTATGTTTCTTCTGAATGTTACATTGCATTGGTTAACGTATTAACTGATACATTGCCTATAAAGTACATTAAACGTTGCTAGTGTTCAATAAATAATGGCCTTCATCATAGTAATCATCACATCACCATTACCTTCTTTGTCATCATCACCATCACGGCCATAATCCTTTCCATCATTATTACTATCATATCATCACCACCACCACCTCCATTACGGTCACCATCATACCAACATCATCAGCATTTTCACCATCACCCTCACCACCATCAACACCATCATTATTATTATCCTATATAGAACCCTTATGGTGCCTTTCATTTAGTAAACGCCTCTTTAACAACCAACCAAATCCAAGCTAAATTAAATGAATCAGCATGAACATGGCAATATTATACCAAGAATCAGTATAAGGGTGGCAGAGAATATGTCTTGGCATCTATATCTATAATAATCTGTTTTAGGGTCTGTTCTCCCAAACCGAGCTTTGGATGTAACACAAGCCTCTATATTCCTTAGGTGCAGATGGAATTCAAGAAATGGTTTAGTGGGGTGCGGAAAGGAGTTGAAACTGAAAGCTCTGAGGTATTTCGCTCTGCTACTCAGACCAAAATGGTAAGATGGGCTCTTCTGCAACACCACGTACTTATCTGAACTCAGTATCTCCTGCTACTAGGAACTTCCTGGTTGTTTGATCTGTAAAAAAGAGAGATTACATTAGATTCCTGCATTAAGCTGTGGAAGTTTCTGGATTTTGAGACCAAGCCCAGAAAATCTTTTTTCCCTTTTTCTTCCTCTCCTCTTTTTTCCTTCCTTCCCTTTCGATCTTTCTTCCTTCTTTCCTTTCTTTCTTCCTCTTCAGTCCATTAACAAATACCCAATGATATTTAACAAATAGTACACGTATTCAACAACATTCTTTTAACAAAAATTAACTGAGTTCCTAGTTTGTGCCAGTCACTGTTTTAGGTACTGGGGGGAAATCCTCTCCATCACAGAGTTGATATTTCAATAAGGAATAGACAGACAGTAAATAGCAAAAGTTGATTATACAGTGTGCTACAAAATGATATGTGCTATAGAAAAAATATAGAATAAAGGACTCACAGATATAGAGGACAAACTCATGGTTGGACTTGAAGAAAGGCACTGTATAGGGGTGGGGACATGGGAGATATTAACAATTGGGTATAAGATGGGCTCAGAGATCTATTGTACAACACAGGGAATATAGCCAATATTTTGTAATAACTTCAAATGGAAATTAACCTTTAAAAATTATCATGTGCACCTGTGGCTGATTCATGTCAATGTATGGCAAAACCAATGCAGTGTTGTAAAATGGAATAAAGTATTTAAAAAAATAAACTAAAACAACAGAAAAAATAAAAATAAAAAATAAAATAAAATTTTAAAAAGAAAATAAAAAGGAGAAAAATTTAGAAAGCAATCAGGAATGCAACAGGCTGAAAGAGTTTTGTTGTTCTTTAGCGACTCAGTCATGTCCAATTCTTTGTGACCCAGTGAACTATAGCCTGCCAGGCTCCTCCATCCGTGGAATTTTTCAGGCAAGAATACTGGAGTGGGTTGCCGTGTCCTCCTCCATGGGATCTTCCCAATACAGTGATTAAATGTGCATCTCCTACACTTGCAGCTAGATTCTTTACCACTAAACCACCAGGGAAGCTCTATGGAAGAGTTTATTTTTAAATAATGTGGCCATAATGAACCTCCCTTCCCAGGTGGCACTAGTGGTAAAGAACCCGCCTGCCAATACAGAAGACATAAGAGATGCAGGTTTAATCCTTGGGTTGGGAAGATCTCCTGTAGGAGGATGTGGCAACCCACTCCAGTATTCTTGCCTAGAGAACCCCATGGATGGAGGAGCCTGGTAGGTACACTTCATAAAGTCACACAGAGTCGAATACAACTGAAGTGACTTAGCACACAGCACAATGAACCTCCCTAAGACTCTGGCACTTGAGTCCTCAGTCGTGTCCAACTATTTGTGATCCCATGGACTGTAGCCCAGCAAGATCCTCTGTCTCTGGAATTCTCCAGGCAAGAATACTGGAGTGGGTTACCATTTCCTTCTCCAGGGAATCTTCCAGACCCAGGGATTAACCTGGGTCTCCCTCATTGCAGGCAGATTCTTTACTGTCTGAGCCACTAGGAAAGCAAAAACTTGATGAATATATCTAATTTTTAAAAAATGACCCCTGAGGGAATCCTCTGGTGGTCCAGTGATTAGGGCTCTCTGCTTTCACTGCTGAGGGCGTGGAGTCAGTCTGTGATGAGGGAATTAAGATTCCCTAATGCTAAGACCCTAATGCCGGGAAAGACTCAAGACAGGAGGAGAAGGGAGCAGCAGAAGATGAGATGGTTAGATGGTATCATCGACTCAATGGACATGAGTTTGAGCAAACTCTGGGAGATAGTGCAGGACAGGGGAGCCTGGCATGCTGCAATCCATGGGATCCGCAAAGAGTCAGACACGATTTAGCAACTGAACAATAGCAACCAAACAAGAAATTAAGACTCTCAAATCCAGTGAGCAATTTCCACTGGCCAGGCATTGCCCTAGGCACAAGGAAAACAATAGTGATCAAAACAATGAAATCTATAGAGAGTAGAGATTGACCAAAATGCCTTTAAGGGTAAGACAAGTATCATACAGTGAGACAAAGTATGCAGAGAATTAGAATATAGTGATAAGTAGTGAGGGAAAGACTATTATGGAATGAATGGTTAGCGAAAAACTGAGGAGGTGACATTTCAACTAACTATATATAAGAGTCCAGAATAATAATCATAATCACTTATTTTTTTTTAACGTGGATTATTTTTATCCACATTCTTCCCTGGGAAATCCCATGGATAGAGGAGGCTGATGTGCTACAATCCATGGACTCTCAAAGAGTCAGATGCAATTTAGCGACTAAACAACAACATTTTTAAAGTCTTTACTAAATGTGTTACAATATTGCTTGTTTTATGTTTTGGTTTTTTGGCCCTGAAGTATATGAGATCTTAACTCCCCAGCCAAGGGTCAAACCCACACCCTCTGCATTGAAAGCCAAAGTCTTAACCACTGGACCCCCAGGAGAGTCTTATAATCCCTATCTTTGTTACATTCTAAAAAGCACATAATCAGAGACTTTGCTGGTGGTCCAGTGGTTAGGACTCTGTGCTTCCACTGCAGGGGCCATGGATTAGATACTTGGTCCAGAACTAAGATCTTGCATCCTGTGTGGTGGAGCCAACAATAAATAAATTAGTATGTAATCAACCTAATCAAGCTTGCAGCCTCCATTAATCCTCTGTAGCATTTAATGATCCATCACTATCGGGTTTACATAGAGCCCAAGTGTCTGGATTCAGACCCCAGATTCTACTACCTCCAGGCTGTGTGACCTGGCACAAGCCACTTGATATCTCTGAACCTCAGTTTCTTCATCTGTAAAATGGGAATGATAATAATATCTGTCTCATCATGAGAATTCAGTGATATCTTATAAGTGCTTCAAATGCTACCTGGCACACAGTGTTAGTTGTTTGATCATGTCTGACTACTTGTGACCCCATGGACTGTAGTCCACCAAGCTCCTCTGTTCATGGAATTCTCCATGCAAGAATACCTGAGTGGTTGCCATTCTCTTCTCCAGTGGAACTTCCTGACCCAGGGGCTAAACCCAGGCTTCCTGCATTGCAGGCAAATTCTTTACCTCTGAGCCCTGAGGTAAAGAATTTAATGTTTGTGAAGAAATTAATTTTTTAAAGCCCATCATAGATGGTGTTATGGGGTGCTGAGTAAAAAACAAAACAAAACAAAAAACACACAACCTAAAAGTTGGGAATTATGTTTTATTTGTCAGACTTTCTGAGGACTTCAAGAAGAGCTCTGAGGGACTGCTCCAAAGAGGCAAGGGAGGAGTCAGGTTATATAAGAGTTTTTACAACAAAGATCAGGTAGTCAGAACAGCAAAAGATTACTGTTAATTAAGGGAAATTAACTTAAGGGACATCTCAAGTTAAGGAATTTAGTGCTTTCCTAGGTACAGGAACATGCGAGTCTGCGTGTGTGTTCTAAGTCCCTTCAGCCGTTTCCCACTCTATGCGACCCTATGGACTGTAGCCCTCCAGGCAAGACTACTGGGGTGGGCTGCCATGCCCTCCTGGATCTTCCCGACCCAGGAGTAGAGGATCTTCCTGACCCAGGGATGGGACTCAAGTCTCTTAAGTCTCCTGCTTTGCAGATGGGTTCTTTCCCACTAGCACCACCTGGGAAACCCACAACAGCCTAGGCTCTCTGAAATAATTCCTTTGATAAGTATCTTAGCTATTTACTTCGTATCCCGTTCTTTCTTATCCTGAGTCCCCTCAGGGTGCACCTTTGTGGGTGGCTGTACCATCCTTTGTTTACTGGTACACCAGGCAACATTAATGGCACCCCACTCTAGTACTCTTGCCTGGAGAATCCCACGGACGGAGGAGCCTGGTGGGCTGCAGTCCACGGGGTCGCTAAGAGCCGGACACGACTGAGCGACATCACTTTCACTTTTCACTTGCATGCATTGGAGAAGGAAATGGCAACCCACTCCAGTGTTCTTGCCTGGAGAATCCCAGGGACGGGGGTGCCTGGTGGGTTGCCGTCTATGGGGTCTCACAGAGTCAGTCATGACTGAAGCGACTTAGCAGCAGCAGCAGCTTTGGATTTACTGAGCTTTGAACCTTGCGGCAGTTCTAGCTTGTCGGTTCCAAGCACGCTTAGGAGTTTAAGTTAATTTATGAGGTGTTTATTTCCCCTCAGCTTTTTCTAACCACATTGTTTCCCCCAAATAGGAGAAACTGGAGAAGTCATCGGAATTCTTTTGCAAAACAGACTCTGCGTCTATCCAGCCACCTCCTGGGCCTCACCTTGTTAGTGTTTCTTGGTTCAAAACAGACAACTGAGCTGCGTGTGGACTGCGCCCCCTCGTGGTCATGTATGGATGGAACCAATGCCACTGTTGACCTTTCCTGTGAAAATGAGTACTGACTGATTTCCTCATCTTGGTTTCCCTCTCCGTAGAAAGAAAGGGACACCCGGGGGAATTCTTAGATCCAGAATCCAGTATTGTGGGTCAGGTGCAATCAAATGGTTAAAAAATCCTTTTTAATGATGAGAGAAATATGTGGATTTTCCTCTGCTAGACTCTGCCTATGACTGACTAACATCTGGATCCAGCTTACAGATTCTCCTCGGGCTTCTCCGTTGCAATTTATGCTCCCCAAGATTTTGCATCTTTGGACACCTGCATAATTCAATAATTATCATATGAATTAATATGAAAAGAGGGTTGCATGCTTGGCAATGCAAAAATGGAACACCACCAGTCCCACTTGGGGGTGAATTGTCCTCAGGAAGAATTTTGCAGTCAGAACACCAGCACTTTGCCGTTTTCTTCGCCCAAAGACTTTTTTGAACCTACCGTATTATCTGATTAAATATAATTTTGTTTTCTTAGTTTCATCTCTGAAGGAAAGTTACAGGGCTCAAAAAGGCCTGGAGTTAAAATTCCCCTCCAGGTCCTCCTCACCATTTTATGCAAAACAAAGAACTTTCTCACCCCAAGAAAAAATGTACATTAAGGTTGATTACGCCCAGCTCCCAGCCGGTCCAGCCTCTGGCCGATCTCCAAAATTCCTTGCCCCAGCTGTTTAAGAGATAACTACTCCAAACAAACTTGGAGAAGAACAGGTCCCCTTAACACAGTAGATTTCCACATTCAGTTCAGTTCAGTCACTCAGTCGTGTCCAACTCTTTGCGACCCCGTGAATTGCAGCATGCCAGGCCTCCCCGTCCATCACCAACTCCTGGAGTTCACTCAGACTCACGTCCATCATGTCAGTGATGCCATTCAGCCATCTCATCCTCTGTCGTCCCCTTCTCCTCCTGTCCCCAATCCCTCCCAGCATCAAAGTCTTTTCCAATGAGTCAACTCTTCTCATGAGGTGGCCAAAGTACTGGAGTTTCAGCTTCAGCATCATTCCTTCCAAAGAAAACCCAGGGCTGATCTGGTTCAGAATGGACTGGTTGGAGCTCCTTGCAGTCCAAGGGACTCTCAAGAGTCTTCTCCAACACCACAGTTCAAAAGCATCAATTCTTCAGCACTCAGCCTTCTTCACAGTCCAACTCTCATATCCATACATACATGCCTATATATACTTACTCTTTTCTTGGATAAGTGCAGCAGCTCACAAATCTGACTGCTGCCCCTTCTCACCTCATTAAAGGTGATCTGTTCCTGTAAAGTGCCAGTCTCATTCTTTTTCTGAGCCTCGCCTTCTCTACCTCCTTTACCCTACAATCTCCATGTCCTGATATAAATGCTCCCAAACTAAAACAGTGTGGCATATCACATGAGTAATTTGATCTGATTTATTTTGTTTTACTGTTTCTAAATTCATTTCCAAACATGTTGGGTTTTAGATGTATGTTTCAACATTAGAATTATTAAGTGCATGGATAAATTTGTGACCAGACAATGTTTCCAAAACAATTTTAAATTGTAATGACAGTACAATTATGATTCACTAAAAAAGAAAGTGTAGAACATACTGTAAAGTTAAGCATATAGTCAAATTCAGAATACCCCAATACTGTAATTATCACAGGCTTCCCAGGGGGCACTAGTGGTAAAGAACTCGCCTGCCAATGCAAGAAGAAGTAAGAAACTCAGGTTCGGTTCCTGAGTTGGGAAGATCCCCTGGAGAAGGAAATGGCAACACACTCCAGTATTCTTGCCTGGGAAATCCCATGGACAGAGGAACCTGGTGGGCTACAGTCCAGGGG
>SJYC01019515.1:0-29018 GCA_006408675.1 Madoqua kirkii
AAAAAAAAAAAAAAGGAGGCAACAAATACTCACTGACATTAATAACAGACACAAAGAACTAGAAGGCACGAAGGTGCCCAGACAGGGCACTTGTAGCCACAAGTAGTTCGAGGCTGGGGATAAAGGGATAATATAAAATACACCAGACACATAGACATTCTACCTCTTCAAGGTTTCGAGTGGCTCCTTCCTGTCAATCACTCCAGTATCTGGGTCCACCGTGGTCATAATGCACCTGTCACACAATAACGAAGGGTCAGGGGACAGTTAAGAACCGGTGACCCAGCAACGCCCCAGAGGTCCAGTCTCACAAGGCTCCTTACCTGGGGCAAGCCAAAATCTTTTTCATTTCTACATTGCCAATGAGAAGTTCATCCCAAGTGTCCTAGGAGAAAATGACACAGTATCTTTTAAATTAAGGCTCCATCCAGCCTTATTCAGCCTTATTCAGCTGGTCCTATGAAGCTAGCAGAGAACAGAGTACAAGAGGATGCTACCAAGTACCCCAGAAAGGACTCGAAGGAAGGAGGGTGTGGGATGCAGGGTTGTTTTGTTTTGTTCTGTTTTGTTTTGTTTTTTTGGCTGCATCACGCAGCACATAAAATCTTAGTTCCCCAACCAGGGATCAAGCGCTCGCCCCCTGTAATGGAAGCTGCTGCTACTGCTGCTAAGTTGCTTCAGTCGTGTCCGACTCTGTGCAACCCCATAGACGGCAGCCCACCAAGCTCCTCCGTCCCTGGGATTCTCCAGGCAAGTACACTGGAGTGGGTTGCCATTTCCTTCTCCAATGCATGAAAATGAAAAGTGAAAGTGAAGTCGCTCAGTCGTGTCGGACTCTTCACAACCCCATGGACTGTAGCCCACCAGGCTCCTCTGTCCATGGGATTTTCCAGGCAAAAGTGCTGGAGTGGGGTGCCATAATGGAAGCATGGGTGTTAACCACTGGATGGACAAGGAAGTTCTAGGATGCAGTTCTTGACTGGGCCTCAGAAGCCTGCCTCTGTCAGCACAACAAAATACATCTTCTCCAGTGGCCAGTTTGCCATGAGAACCATCAAGCAACTTCAGGTCAAGTTAATGATGTATAATGAGAAGTGGAAAGCTTGCAAGACTGCCCACTCTCTCCTTTTGCTAAGCTGCAATGGAAGCCAAGTTACAATCTGATGGTTCATTGATGAATGGGACATGGCCCAAGAGAAGTCTGTTCTAAGATGCACCCATTCAGCACTGCCGCTGGTCCTGACCAGCCACAGCCAACTGCCCTGCCTTGTTTTACAGATCTTAAACCGTGGTCAGTCTACCCAATGTCTGCCTTGAGATTTCCTTCAAACCTCATGACTGGGGGAGGAATTAATATGGTCCCACTTTTACACAAAGATACAGAGGCAGAGAAAGTTTACAAAATATTTTCAGGGTCACAGTGGCTAGGTTTGAAAACTTTTCTTATTCTGAAGCGGGGCTTTTAACCACCCAGCTTTTAACTATCCCCATGTCTATACCACTTGGTATAGGTCTGTCTAGTCAAAGCTATGGTTTTTCCAGTAGTCATGTATGGATGTGAGAGTTGGACTATAAAGAAAGCTGAGCACCGAAGAATTGATGCTTTTGATCTGTGGTGTTGGGGAAGAGTCTTAAGAGTCCCTCGGACAGAAAAGAGATCCAACCAGTCCATCCTAAAGAAAATCAGTCCTAAATATTCATTGGAAGGACTGATGCTGAAGCTGAAACTCCAATACTTTGGCCACCCAATGCAAAGAACTGACTCATTGGAAAAGACCCTGATGCTGGGAAAGACTGAAGGCAAGAGAAGGGAATGACAGAGGGAGAGATGACTGGATGGCATCACTGACTCAGTGGACATGAGTTTGAGTAAACTCTGGGAGTTGGTGATGGACAGGGAAGCCGGGGGGTGCTGCAGTCCATGGGGTCCCAAAGAGTTTAACACAACTGAGCAACGGAACTGAAGATTCACACTGAGTGGAATGATTATGACAGGAGTCAGCTTACGTTTCTTTTTTTCTTTTGCATCTATCATTTTTTGGCCATTCATATTTGGGAGTTGGTGATGGACAGGGAGGCCTGACATGCTGCAGTCCATGGGGTTGCAAAAAGTTGGACACAACTGACCGACTGAACTGAACTGATACCACCTGGAGTAGAAAATGGTTAGCCACTCCACTATTCCTGCATGGGGAATTTTCCATGGATAGAGGAGCCTGGCGGACTACAGATCTCAGGACTGCAGAATCAGACACGACTGGGCACGCACATACATCTATATACCTATCTATCTGTACACACGTACACAAGTATACATACATATGTGCTGCTGTCGCTTCAGTCGTGTCTGACTCTCCAGGCAAGTACACTGGAGTGGGTTGCCATTTCCTTCTCCAAAGCAGGAAAAGTGAAAGTGAAGTCACTCAGTCATGTCCGACTCTTCGCAACCCCATAGACTGCAGCCTACCAGGCTCCTCCGTCCATGGTGTTTTCCAGGCAAGAGTACTGGAGTGGGATGCCATTGCCTTCTCCAACATACATACATATAAACACATAAATACAGAGGTTGTATTAATTACATATGTATATATACATATATGAAAGTGAAAGTCACTCAGCCGTGTCTCTTTGCAAGCCTATGGACTATACACAGTCCTTGGAATTCTCCAGGCCAGATACTGGAGTGGGTAGCCTTTCCTTTCTCCAGGGGATCTTCCCAACCCAAGGATCAAACCCAGGTTTCCCAAATTGCAGGCAGATTCTTTACCAGCTGAGCCACAAGGTAAGCCCATAAACAAATATATATATACACATTCATACACACACACACACACACACATATGAGGAGGATATCTTACAGGCCTCTCTTGCTAACAGGAAAGCCACTTGTAAAGCCTGAATTTCACAAGCCAACCCTTTGTCAAGGCCCCAAGGGAGACAAGGGAGGCATTAGGGGATAGGGCCTCACTCTAGGCTCCATACACCAATAGTGCCTATAACTAGATGTGTTAGGGGTAGCACACGGCTGAAATCGCCCACCCTGGCCAGGCACCATAGTAACCATCTGCATGAGGTGTTTTACGACAGGAGGTCCTGGTAAGGAACACGAAACTAATAAGCCACCACCAACCTGAAGAGTTCAGGAAAGGTCAAAAGTTGACACCACGTGTCCTACCACCTCCCAGAATCCTCCTCTCTGGCATCCATCTTGGCTGAACAAGGCATGCCCCACCAGGAAGGACTCTGAGTCAGAATGATTGGCTAAAGACAACCTGGAAACTGATCTCATCACCATAAAACTTGAGACTGTGAGCCATATGCAATGTACCTTGAAAAATGTGTTTCCTGATCTCAACCCAAGTGAGCTTTTGGAGATCATGGGTCTGAGGATTTGGTGAGAAATCCAGCCTCCAAGTGAGGCAGTGGGGCATCCAGTCCTCTCAGCTGGTGGCTCACTGCCCTGGAGACAGGAGAGACCAGTTCATCCCTGCAGAAGGCAGGGCAGAGAGGGGAATGGGGCCTCACAGGTAACGTCCCCCCTCCCCTGCTGATGGCCAGGCTGCGATCATGCTAGGGACCTCTTTCAGGGAACACGAGACCACCCCTTCCCCACCCTGGGCCTATTGGGGAGACTTAGCAGCAAATGCACAAAAGGAAGCCCAGTGCCTAACTAGATCTTCCCAACTGGGAAATCTCTTCGGGATATGACTGAGGTAAGGGGGTTTCTGTGGATGCCTTGGGTTCCCAACTGCCATTTATGAAACTTTGTGATGTAAGAAATGAAATGTTTCCTGCCATATCAAAGTACAAGGATGTCACAGCCATCAGCCCTCCAAATGTGAATTCCTGAGCCCAGAGGGTGCCTGGGAGAAACAATACCTGCTATCAGGCAGCCATCAGCCACTCCCCACGTCAGCGTTAAAGAGCTGGGAAGAGTAGCGGGGTGGGGCAAGGCGGAGGGGTTTAGGATGGGAGACTTGGAGGAGAGAAACGCAGGATATTGGCCCCAGAGGGCTGAGATGCATTTGAAAGGAATGATTTCAATGAGCCCAGAAATTTCCCATATGCAGAAAAAGGGCTAAATTCCTTAACTTGAGATATCTGTGTGTGTGTGTGTTAGTCGCTCAGTCATGTCCGACTCTTTGCAATCCCATGGACTGTAGCCCACCAAGCTTCTCTGTCCATGGGATTCTCCAGGCAAGAATTCTGGAGTGGGTTGCCATTTCCTCCTGCAGGGGATCTGCCCAGCCCAGAGATCGAACCCACGTCACTTGTATCCCCTGCACTGGCAGGTGGGTTCTTTACTGCTATGGCCACCTGAGATACCTGGTCTCCCTTAGTTAACAATAATTTTTCGATGTTCAGACCACCTGACATTTATCGAAAACTTCTATACAACCTGAACACACACCTCCCACCCCCCAACCCCCACACAGCTGTGTCTCCTAGGAGCAGTTACCTCAGGGTCCCTTGAGATGCTGTCTCTGGGGTCTGAAGTCCTAAAAATTCCCACCGAATAAAACATAATTCTCTGCTTCTAGGTTGTGACTATTTTTTTAAGTCAACAGTGGAAATAAACTCTGAGTTTCAAACAACTAACTGAGGGATGAACTATGTAATAACTCTTGTAAAAGGCAAGGCCACATCACATAAAATCCTTTGTTCCTGTTGTTCAGTCTCTAAGCCCAGTCCTGTAAAATGGAATCTCTAGAGTCTAGCCAGGACTTTTGACGAGCAGTGTTCAAATGCAACACTGCAGGACGGTCATAGCGCCTGGCTCGCCTCCTGAAGAACCAATAATACAGCTCTTGTATCTGGAAGTGACGGGTCTCTGGCGCCCGGGCCTGGAAGGAGCTACCAAGACTAGACGCACTTCGCCACACGAGGGCGCTGCGGGCACAGGCATGCAAGCCCATCGGGCAGCCCGTGCAGAACCCTGCCAGCTTCCCCAGTACCTACCTCTCCATTCCATTTCTTTTTACAAGTGCTGATGAATTTCATATATCAAAGCCACATAGCTGTGTAAAGCCGACCTCGTGATTATCATATAAAGCGACAAGCATGAAAAGTTCAGTTAGATTTCCTAGTTTACAAGACATTTAATCTGCTCTTAACGGGCTTCCCAGGTGACTCAGTGGTAAAGAGACAACAGGTTCAGTCCCCAGATGCGGAAGATCCCCTGGAGAAAGAAATGGCAACCCACTCCAGTATTCTTGCCTGGGGAAATCCCATGGACAGAAGGGCCCGGCGGGCTACAGTCCATGGTGTTGCAAAGAATTGGACCCGACTGAGTGACTACGCCAGAGAAGGCAATGGCACCCCACTCCAGTACTCTTGCCTGGAAAATTCCATGGATGGAGTAGCCTGGTAGGCTGCAGTCCATGGGGTTGCGAAGTCGGACACGACTGAGCGACTTCACTTTCACTTTTCACTTTCATGCATTGGAGGAGGAAATGGCCACCCACTCCAGTGTTCTTGCCTGGAGAATCCCAGGGACGGGGGAGCCTGGTGGGCTGCCGTCTATGGGGTTGCACAGAGTCAGACACGACTGAAGCGACTTAGCAGCAGCGGCAGCAGCAGCAGAGTGACTACACAGCAGCAAAAGAGGAGCTGAAGCTCTCTAGGCTCTAGCTTCACATACTTCTGCCCCTCTTTCTCAGCCCCTGAAAGTCTCTGGCAAATAGTTCAAGTTACTGAGATGCAATCAAAACACAAAGGTATAGAGAGCTTTCCTTACGTAAAGGCAGTAACCCCATCGACAACTTCTTGAGCAACATGAATGTCTGACTGCTCTGCCCCTGAAAGTCTCTGGCAAATAGTTCAAGTACTGAGATGCAATCAAAACACAAAGGTATAGAGAGCTTTCCTTACGTAAAGGCAGTAACCCCATCGACAACTTCTTGAGCAACATGAATGTCTGACTGCTCCTCCATCCAGAACTTGGATCTCCCTTGTGCTCATCATGTTGGCTTTTCTAAATCAAGACTATTTTCCCTGAGGTCCTTCGAGGTCCCCTAGCAAAGTGGGGATGTCATAAAAGCTCCCTGGAGGAGAACAGAGACCCCTATGGGGTCATTGCGGCTCACAGATGCTCTAACTGTGGCACGGGCTCAGTTCTTCCAGGGATCTTAGCTCCCCAACCAGGGATCCAACCCATGTCCCCTGCATTGCAAGGCGGATTCCTAACTACTGGACCACCAGGGAAGTCCCAATTTTAAACTTTCCAATTTTTTAAACTTCATTGCTCCACATTCCCAGAATTCAAGCATACCACACCGGCCCAAAGGAAACCTCTTTAAAAATAACTGCGTAATATTCTGAATTACATGGAAAGAGTACAAAGTGCTTTGGGTTCCAAAGAGTAAATATTGCACAATGCAACCTCCTATTGCTCTATGACTTTGTAATAAATAATGGCCTGAATTTCTGCACTATGCTTAGGTTTGCTGTATGTTTATTATTAGTTGGTCTATGAAATATGTAGGTGCCTTATAATTTTACATTAATATTTAACAAAGTCCTGCTAACTGAAAGGGTTATAGATGGTGCCAGGCAGACAGGTTAGTGCATCAGGCCCTTAACTCTTGGGCCTCTTAATTTAAAGGAAAATAAATCAACCTCATTAGCATCATTTTATAGTAAAGATTTTTTTAATATGCATTTCCAAAGGACTTTTCTATTCAAATAAGAATACTCTTCCTTATGTACTATTTCTGTAAGCCTATCACAAGGCAGGAAAACAACAAATGGACTTGGGAGTACAAGGTCACTTAACATTTTTTAAACAGAAAAAAAAGGCTCCGCCCACTCAAATTGCCTAAGCAAATATAATTAGGCTTACATCAGCGGTCGGTTGAGTTTGACAAGTTAGAGGTGAGCCAAAAAGTCTTAGTTGGCAAGTTATAAGAAAGCAAAAATTCTTGGCAAGGAATGTGAGTATCTTTTCTTCTTCCTCTGGTTCAGGATCGTATACTAAAATTAATATCTTTAGTGGAGACAAATCAAGAAAAATTGTATTCCCTATAAGAAAGTGTCTCCGCAAAGAATGGGCCAGTTTTACAGGAGTCCTGTGCAAGGATTTTTGCTTCCTGGACTAATTTCTGATCAGTCTTCAGCATTACTAATACTGAGTCTCATTTCATTCTGTGTTTAACAAGTATCTAATGACTCTGAACTTCTGCACCCTCTATTCATCAGCACAGAAAAACAGAACAGGGGAGAAATAGGCAGGTTTACTGGAGAGGCTTGAGCCTCAGGCTCTGGACCCTTGTGAGACCCTGCACTTAATCTTGGTTTTGTTTTCTTAAAGAGCCCCCTCAAATGGCATCCACTTCAGGTCACACCCAATCTAGGTTATTCCTGGGGAGAAAAACAAGTCTCTTCCATCAAGCAGCTGATGCCCAGAGAATGCCAGCACCCCTGTTCCTCCCACCCCTCTGTCACCTTTGCCCCTCCCCCTCCTCAATCAGCACATTCCTGGGCACTGTTTGCACAAGAGTCACCTAGGATGGTGCTGCCAACACAGTCACAAGCCCGATCGTAATTCTGACGCAGGTTTCCGGTAAGGCGGGCTGATCTCCCTCTGGGAACGAAGCATGGCACGGATGTTTCTGCCTCAGTTTCCCTAGCTTTCCAAGCACTTTCTAGAGAGCTGCCAGGGTAAAATCATGCAGCTCACAGTATCATGCAGTTTGGTCATATTTGTTGGGTGCATGAAAATAATAATTACTTCCTCATTCAAAATCATTACCAACCCTTCTTTATCCACAATATAAAATCTAAACTCCTGGCACTTCCCTGGTAGTCTAGTGGTTAAGAGTCCACCTTGTGATGCAGAGGACACGGGTTCAATCTCTGGATCTGGGAACTAAGATCCACATGCTATGGGGCAACTAAGCCTGTGTGCTACACCTAGAGAAAGCCCTTTGCCACAATGAAGATCTAGTGCTGCCAAAAAAGGAAAAAGATTTTTTTAATTTGTAAAAAATAAAATCTAACCTCCTTGGCATGGTGGGCTCTAGCAAGCTCCAGGTCCAGCCACCTCATGCCACTTCTCCTCTACCTGCAGCGTCCTTGTGATTCTGAAATGATCCCCAGCACCCTGATGTAACAGCCTGTGCTGCTTTCAAGCCTTCTAACTGGTGGCCTGCTTTACCCACCGTGACCCTCACTCCCCCTCGGCAGCACACACAACATCACACTTCACAGCACAGCTCCTGGGTAGCTTGACCTGACCCCTCTCTGCTCCCACACCTCTCTTCTCCCGGCAGGTGTAGGCACTTCTAAGCATCCTTGGCCCCTGATAAGTACGTGTATAAAAGCTTTCCTCATGCTGGCCTGCCACTGCCTCCCAGCCATTCCTCTCCTATCAGGAATTCTGAAGGGCAGGGTCTGTATTTTTTCATCTCTGTATCTACGATTCTTATTATGGGCCACAGTGCCAGTCAATTTTTTTAAAAAATCATTTTTAATTAAAAAATTTAATTAAAATCAATTTAAAAAATTTTAACAAATGTAGAGAGGGATTCAAGATATTAGATAACAAACTGCTTGACCTGACCTCTCTCTGCTCCCGCGCCTCTCTTCTCCAGGCAGGTGTAGGCACTTCTAAGCATCCTTGGCCCCTGATAAGTACGTGCATTAAAGCTTTCCTCATGCTGGCCTGCCATTGCTTCCCAGCCATTCCTCTCCTATCAGGAAATTCTGAAGGGCACGGTCTGTATTTTTTCATCTCTGTATCTAGGATTCTTATTATGGGCCACAGTGCCAGTCAATTTTTTTTTTAATCATTTTTAATTAAAAAATTTAATTAAAATCAATTTTAAAAATTTTAACAAATGTAGAGAGGGATTCAAGATATTAGATAACAAGCAACAGGATAATATCAACAAGTAGACAACTTCTGTATACCCTAGTTATTGCTTTCATTATCAAATAAAATGAAGACTGTATGAGGATTTATACTAGCCTCCACACAAAGGTTTATCCTAAAGAATAATATTTACCAGCAAATGGGGCACATTTTACTCATACAAAAGGATGCGAGGGTCAACCAAGGGAGCAAAGAACTGAGAAGGTATTTAAGATCCTCTAAAAATTAGCTTCTTGGGATCTCTCGATTGGAATCAAGATCTCCACTCCTCAGTCCTGGGTTCTAATCCAAAGCCACTACTTCCACACCTAACAAGTTGTGTAACACCTGCAAGCTTCTGTCCCCTTATAAAAAGGAGCGAATAGTACAGACTTCACAGCACTGTCCTAAGAAACAAATAGAGTAATTTGCATGAAGCCATCCATTGATTCTGTGTCTGGCACCCAGTAAACAATGAACGAATGGCTGCTGTTATTTCCAGTGCTTATAAAGTTAAGCTTTATAATATAATCCTGATGTTTAATAGGATTCCTAGTACTTGTCATTACAGAGCAACATACAAGTATATATAATTCACATATAGGTCGCAGCTACAAGGTGCTCATGTGGTTGTCCTTTTAGGGCTAAAAGGGGCTGAGTCTTTGGAGGGTGAAAATTTCTAGTTTCAACCACAAAGCAGAGCATATGAGTCCTCTGGGAGATAATTCAGCCACAGAGTGACACGTCTCCAGGTCCAGGTTTACAAGTAATCTCCTGTATCCTCCTGGCCTCCACTTTGGGGTCTGGAGCTTTCAGAAGTCTCAAATCTTTCAGCTCTCCTGGATGGTACAGGTACAAAAATGGGCTGTTCTCGTCATCTTTTTTTCCCTGTAGCCATCTCTGAGCTATGACTATCAATACACTCTAGCCTAGTTCCATTGTTGTTTAGTTGCTCAATCTGACTCTGCAACTCCATGGACGTAGCCTACCAGGCTTCTCTGCCCAAGTAATTTCCCAGGCAAGAATACTAGAGAGAGTTGCAACTTTTTTCTCCAGGGGATCTTCCCTACCCAGAGATGAAACCTGCCTCTCCTGTGTTGCAGACGAATTCTTTATTGTTGACCCACCGGGAAAGTCCCAGTCTAGATCCAGACTTGCTACAATTTGGGAATTCTAATAGCTGGCTTTGGGGCCAGACAGTAAAGGGTGAGCAGCGCCCCCTGAGGCCAGCGAGGAGATAGCGGCAGCAATAAGTGAACCACTCCACGCAAGACACAGGCAAGTCTCTCAAACCAACAACCTGGCCGTCCTCAGAAAGTCCGACTTGGCACTGACTCGGGAGCACCTCCAGACATGATGCATAAAAGCAGAGAGCCACTTACCTCCTCAAAAGCACAGCAGCCTGTGACCACAATATTTGGCCTGAAATTGTCTATTTTCACTTTCTTCTCCACCCTTGTATTCAGATCGGCCAGGGAGGCTTCCGACAGGATCATGACAGGGCTGCAGTCCGGGTAGGCCACCTGCGCCAAGGACACAGCACCGTCAGCCCTCGCTGCCCATGAAACGGGCTCAGCCCAGCTGCCAAGCTAGGTGAAGCCCAGAAGTCAACCCACCAGACTGCAGAAGGGGAGAGCTGCATTAAGGAGGGAGAGGTGACTCCGCAGGCTTGGAAATGGCCAGATCAGCGCTGGAGCAGGGTTCCTGCTCCCAGCCCCACCCCCACCCCAGGGGCACAGATGGGGCTCCCTGTCCACACACAGAAAGCAGCAGGGCCAAGCCTACCCTGCAAACTCATCTCTTGTTCCTCATTCCTGCCCAGCAGTGACGCATCACCACCATCATCACCAGGCAGGGGAAGGGTCTGCTGCCAATCAGCTCTGCTCTAGCCCTGGTTTCCTTTAGTTGCGCCATTCACTCCCGTGCATTTATTAAGCACCACCTATTGGAAAAGGAAATGGCAACCCACTCCAGTGTTCTTGCCTGGAGAATCCCAGGGATGGGGGAGCCTGGTGGGCTGCTGTCTATGGGGTCGCACAGAGTCGGACATGACTGAAGTGACTTAGCAGCAGCAGCATGCATCAGACACTGTTCTAGGAGGGGAAATAGCGTGAATACAGCAGATAAAACCCCCTGCATTCAAGGAACTTGTAGTTTAGGGATCATGGGGAGAGACACCCAGAGATGGATTTTGAGCCTCATCTCACTGCATAGTCAAAGCCTTTGGTTTGGGGGCTGCAGCTGACTCAGGGGAGGTGAGGTGCCTTTTAAACACCAGAAATGATCACACCCCACTGGCTGAGAAGGGTGGACTTGTATAAACTCTGCTTCTGTGATTTTAGAAGACCCTGGATTTAGAAAGCCTCAGGGACAGAGGAGCCTGATGGGCTACAGTCCATGGGGTCACAAAGAGTCGGGCATGACTGAATGACTGAGCACCTGAGCACATAAACCTCACTTTGCCCTGCCAGCTCATCTTCTCTGTCCTCACCTGTCCAGGTAGTGCCCTCAGTACCCCCCTGGGTCATCCCTTAGTTCTGTTCAGTTCAGTAACTCCGTCATGTCCTACTCCTTGCAACCTCAAGGACTGCAGCACACCAGGCTTCCCTGTTCCATCACCAACTCCCGGAGCTTGCTCAAACTCATGTCCAGCGAGTTGGTGATGCCATCCCACCATCTCATCCTCTGTCATCCCTTTCTCCTCCTGCCTTCAATCTTTCCCAGCATCAGGGTCTTTTCCAATGAGTCAGTTCTTCGAATCAGGTGGCCAGAGGATTGGAGCTTCAGCTTCAGCATCTGTCCTTCTTAAGTGGGGCCCCAAGGGAGGCTCTCTGTGGGCCCAGAAGGAAGCCGGAAGGGAAGGGCAGCTCCCTGCAAGCTTACCTGGTACTTCTTGTCCAAAGAAGGGAAAATTTCATGTGACGCTCTTGCCTTCATGCTCTTTTCAAACTGAACCAGCCTGAAAGCGTCTGTTTTCAAGAAGCTGGTGAACCACTGAGCAGCCTCGTCGCCGCAGTCCCTGCCCTGGATGTCAAGACCAAACACCCTGGAAGGTCACAGAGAGCAGGAGGGTTACATTTGCACGTCAACACACTGAGTGGTGGGGTCAAGGTGCAAGAGCTGGGCTGCTGGGATCTGACTATCCTGGGAGACCAGTGAGTGGTCCGTGGGCCAAACCTGGGCAGAAGCAGAGCAGGAGGGAGCAGGGAAGAACCCATCAGGTGCTCATAACTCATGCAGTTACAAGCTGAAATGCCGATTTTGCTGGGCTGGAGCCTGATGCTCTGCATTCCATCCAAGCTTCGGGATGCCTAGGCTGCTGGTCCAAGGACCATACTTTGAGTCGCAAGGATTTAGGATGCTTCAGAAAGGGAGAGGGACCATGGTGTGTTAGAAGCACCCTGAACTTGGAGTCCAGTAGACCTGGCTCAAACTGGAACTCTGCCCTCTCTAATCTTATGACTTTTAGCAAATCATTAAACTCCTCTGACCTTCTGTCTCAGTTACAAATTGGAAATAATAATATAGTATCTACTTCACAAGGTGAACACAGGTTCCACCAGATAACAAAGTGGTCTTCAAGGATTTTTGCTTCAGCAGCCTCAAAAGATAAAAGCTATATACCCCTCCAAAGAAAAAGTTGTGTACCCCTCACAAAATTGCAAGCTGACATGTAAACTTTTCTTTTTTTTTAACTGAAACATAGTTGATTGACAATATTGTGTTAGTTTCAGATGTAAATGATTGAGTTATATATATACTTTTTCAGGTTATTTTCCACTACAACTTATACAAGATATTGAATATATATCTTATATATAAAATAAGATATTGTATATATATCTTGTAATATAAAACAGTTCCCTGTTTTATGGGCTTCTCAAGTAGCCATAAAGAATCCTGCCAATGCAGGGATTCAATCCCTGGGTAAGGAAGATTCTCTGGAGGAGGAAATGGCAACCCAATTCAGTATTGTCATCTGGATAAGCCCATAGACAGAGAAGCCTGATGGGCTACAGTCCAGTTGTATATAAAATAAGATATTGTATATATATCTTGTAATATAAAACAGTTCCCTGTTTTATGGGCTTCTCAAGTAGCCATAAAGAATCCTGCCAATGCAGGGATTCAATCCCTGGGTAAGGAAGATTCTCTGGAGGAGGAAATGGCAACCCAATTCAGTATTGTCATCTGGATAAGCCCATAGACAGAGAAGCCTGATGGGCTACAGTCCAGGGGGTCACAAAGAGTCAGACGTGACTGAGCAGGCTTGCGCTGTGTGTGTCCCTGTTTTATACAGCAAATCCTTGTTGTTTATCTATTTTATGTATTGTTCATATCTGTTCATCTCATGCTCTTAATTTTTCCCTTTCTCCCTCACTTTCCCCTTGGGAAACAATAAGTTTGTTTTCTATGTCTGTGATTCTGTTTCTGTTTTGTATATAGATTCATTTGTATTATTTTTTAGATTTCACATATATGTGATAGCATATAATGTTTGTCTTCCTCTGTCTAAAGTTCATGGGGTCACAAAGAGTCAGACACGACTGAGTGACTGAACTGAACTGTCTAACTTACTTTACTTAGTATGATTTTCTCTAGGTCCATCCATATTTTTTATAAGTTAAATTTGTTATGAAAGATTAAATTTCCATTGAATTGTAAATATTAACATTTAAAGTAAAATTATATCATAATTTATTCTTGAGAAACCAGTTAGAAGTGGACATGGGACAACAGACTGGTTCCAAATAGGAAAAGGAGTATGTCAAGGTTGTATATTGTCACCCTGCTTATTTAACTTATATGCAGAGTACCTCATGAGAAACGCTGGGCTGCAGGAAGCACAAGTTGAAATCAAGGTTGCCGGGAGAAATATCAGTCACCTCAGATATGCAGATGACACCACCCTTCTGGCAGAAAGTGAAGAAGAACTAAAGAGCCTCTTGATGAACGTGAAAGAGGAGAGGGAAAAAGTTGGCTTAAAGCTCAACATTCAGAAGACTAAGATCATAGCATCCAGTCCCATCATTTCACGGGGAGATGAGGAAACAGTGGAAACAGTGGCTGACCAGTTTTTTTGTGCTCCAAAATCACTGCAGACGGTGATTGCAGCCATGAAATTAAAAGACAATACTCCTTGGAAGGAAAGTTATGACCAACCTGGACAGCATATTAAAAAGCAGAGATATTACTTTGCCAACAAATGTCCATCTAGTCAAGGCTATGGTTTTTCCAGTGATCATGTGCAGATGTGAGAGTTGGACTATAAACAAAGCTGAGAGCCGAAGAATTGATATTTTAGAACTGTGGTTTTGGAGAAGATTCTTGAGAGTCCCTTGGACTGCAAGGAGATCCAGTCAGTCCATTCTGAAGGAGATCAGTCCTGGAGTGTTTATTGGAAGGACTGATGTTGAAGCTGAAAGTCCAATATTTTGGCCACCTGATGCAAAGAGCTGACTCTTTGATGCAAAGAGCTGATTTGAGAAGACCCTGATGCTGGGAAAGATTGAGGGCAGGAGGAGAAGGGGATGACAGAGGATGAGGTGGTTGGATGGCATCACCAACTGGATGGACACGGGTTTGGGTGGACTCTGGGAGTTGGTGATAGACAGGGAGGCCTGGCATGCTGAGGTTCATGGGATCGCAAAGAGCTGGACACGACTGAGCGACTGAACTGAACTGTACTGAAGCTTTCAATGCATGGTCCATCATTCAAGCTGGAAATCAGTGGACATGTCCTTGAGCTCTGACAGCGTTCTTTCCTCTAAATGGGTTTCACAGTTTTCACAAGTTTAAGAAGCACAGTCCACTAGTCACACCAGAATGGCTGTAGCTGCCTGCACCCATCTTTCTCTTCCAAAACTTGGATCACACAGGTCTTATGGGAGACAAGAAAATGGTTCCCCAAAGGTGTACACACTCCAATACTTGTGAATGTGTCATATTACCTATAGTTTAAATAGTTAAAATGATTTTTTTTGATGTGGACCATTTAAAAAATCTTTTTTGAATTTGTTACAATATTGCTTTGGGTTTTTATTTTTAAATATATGTTTTGTTTTTTTTTTGGCTTTTTAGCTCCCCGAGCAGAGATTGGACCTGTACCCCCTGCATTGGAAGATGGAGTCTTAACTACTGGACCTCCAGGGAAGACTCTGGAACCTGGTTCTTTTGTCTCACACAGCCATGCAGCTTCAGAAGATGAAGGATCATGAGGGTTAAGTCAGAAGTGCCTTTGGGGTTCTGTGCTCACATGCACGTGGGAGTGGGAGTCAGATGTTACCTCTCATGTTCTGTATCAAAGGTGCAAAGAAGTTAAATGAGGGACCCAAGGTCCTGTATTTAATATACATTTGAATGATTTCTGTGAGAGAAGCAACACTGACTTTGGCCATTTTGGCTAATAGCATCTTTTCTGGAACTGCGACTCAAATTAATGTGGGAGCTCTCTGCCTTTACTTCTAATTCTGATTTTACAAAGAAGGCCCTGCTAGGAAATTATGTTGGGATTGGAAATGAAGAAGGGGTTTTGAAAGAGAGAAAGAAATAAGATTTTAGGGTCATGGGTGTCAGCTACCAGGTTGCCTGAGAGCCTGCGCTGGCGGGCAAGGGTCCCCGAGGGATGGAGTTAAATGGCCTCTGAGTCTCTTGAAAATCTCTTAGCTTTTCCTGCAACACCCAGAGAAGAGGACTCTGGGTTGTAAGCTATTTTGTTCTAAAACTTTCTTTTTATTTTTCTAACTTTTGTAGAAATAAAATAACTTTGACAGGGCAGTCATTTGTGAAAATACAAGTCAATGAAATGGAATTTATAAACTTTAAGTGAAGCCAGTGTTTGGATTGTCTTGTTTCAATTAAGTTGCTGTGCTTTTTACCTTTTAAGAACGAGGATTCTGTCATGCTCTGTACTTAAATGCATTGTGCCGAGGTTAACTTTTGAATAGCAGAAGATGGAAGGAAAGGGGAAGATACCAGAGTAAAAGAGGAGAGGTGGGGAGTGGAGCAATGAAATGGAATAAGCACACTGTTCAAATCAGAGAGGCCTGAATTCAAATCCTGGTTCTGGGCTGGCTAGCTGTGTGACATTGGGTAATATACTTAACTTCTCTGAGCCTCAGTTTCCTATCCATATAATAAATATAGTTAATATATTTAATTATATATAAATATATAATTTTCATATATAGTTAATATATGAATATAATTACAAATTTGGCTTTGAGGGTTGATTAAATGGAATATTGTATGTAATTTTCCCTGGTGCAAAGGAGGCTCTCAGTAAATACTGAATGAATAAATAATAACTCTTGAAACTATTTCTGACTGTCTGTGGATCATTTCTTGATTTTCAATGTACTTTGAAAATCTATAGTTACCTAGGGTAGTGTCATTTCGCTGTGACCTCTTAAACCTAATTTTCTAAGCAGTTAACTCCATCTTTGTTAGGTTTGCTGGCTCTTCTCTCAGGAGTGGAGAGTGAGCCTTCCTTCCTCCCTACTTTTTTCTTCCCTCCTTCCTCTTTCCTTTCTTCCCTCATTCACAGAGGATATGGAAAATGGATATTAAAACTGTATTATATTCCAGGCACTGGGTTAGAAGGAAAGCCTATGAGATCAGATTGGTCTTGGCCCCTGGGAAGGTCACAGTCTTGGGGAAGGGCGCAGAGCAGGAGCCATGGGCTCTGTCTGAGTGGGGCAGGGGGAGTGGAGAGGAGTGGGCTTCCCCTGAAAGGACAGCGTTTCCCTGAAAATCTGAAGGACTTACGCGGCGTGTCATGGAAGGGCCACTCCAGCAAGAGGCAGAGGTGAGTGCGAGGGACAGAGACCATGCTGTAGACGGAGCAGCTTTTCCAGCCCAGGGAAATCTGGATGTGAGTTCTGGTTCTGTCGCACATTATTATTGGTGAGGCCTTGTGTGCATCTCTTAGCATCTCAGAGCCGTGGTTAATCACGTGACAGCACAGGGTTGAGTGTGGGCACGGACGGACCAGGAGCTATGTGCCTTTTGATGGGTTAGCCTTAGTTCCTCCTCTATGAGCAGCGGCATGCATATCACTATTGCTCTCACATCTCAGAACTCCAGCTTAGTAAATTCTGCAAGTTTGATAACTCATCTTTTTGAGTTTCTTGAGGCTTTATTTTTTTTTGGTGGTTCAGTCAGGTAAAAAAATCTGCCTGCAATGCAGGATACCTGGGTTTGATCCCTGGGTCAGGAAGTACCCCAGAGAAGGAAATGGCAACTCACTCCAGTATTCTTGCCTGGAGAATCCCATGTTCAAAGGAGCCTGGCAGGCCACAGTCCATAGCGTTGCAAGAGCTGGACACAACCGAGAGACTAAACCATCAGGCAATGGATTTACAACGTTGTGTTAATTTCTGTTGTACAGCAAAGTGATTCAGCTATACACACTCAAGTATAGACATTTATATACATTTCCATAAATAATAATGTTATTTTCCAATATGGTTTATCATAGGATACTGAATATGGTTCCTTGTGCTATAAGAGTAGGACCTTTGTATTTCTCCATTCTATATATACTGGTGTGTGTCTGCTAACCCCAAACTCCCACTGAGGCATAGTTTATATTCAGAAAGTTTCTGCCTTATTAAGTGTACAGTTCTATGAATTTTGAAATAAAACACATCCAATGTTGTAACCACTACCATAGCCAGGATTGAGGCCATTTTCCTCACTCCAAAATGCTCCCACATGCCTTCTTTGTAGTCAGTACTTTCCTACCACCTGTGGCCCCTACCAACCATTGATCTGTTTTTCTATGTCGATAGTTTTGCTTTTTCCAGAATATCAATAAGTGAAATTATACTAGTGGGTAGTAGCTTGAATCTGCTGCCTTTCACACAGTATACTGTGTCTGAGATCGTTTGGTGGTGTTCCATTATTAATAGTTTCTTTCTGTTCCATTGTGTGGATGGACCACTGCTGACGACATTCAAGTTGTTCTCAGTTTTTGAAGACCACGTGGAAGTTGCTGCAAATATTTGCAGACAGGATTTGTGGGAGGTGTTTATTTTCATTTCTCTTGGGCAGTTTCCTAGAGGTAGAATTGGTATGTCTTATGGTAAGTCCTTGCTTATGTTTATAAGAAATTGTCAAAGTATTTTTTAAAAATGCTTAGTCATTTCAATGACTCACTGTTTTGAAAATGAAACGATTTTGAGACAATTGTAGATTTCCACGCAGTTGTAAGAAACAATACAAAGAGATCCTGAAAGCCTGATATCCTGTACCCAGTTTTCCCTGGTGGAAACATTTCACAGAACCATGGCAAAGCGTCACAGCCTGGATACTGAGGTTGTCACAAACCAGGATGCAGGACGCTGCACCAGCCCCAGGGGTCCTTAGGTGGCCCTTTCCAGCCCCCTCCCATCCTCCCAAACCTCTCCTTCGCTTCTGGCATCTAGTAATCAGTTGTCCATTCCTATAATTTTGTCATTTCAAGAATGCTACGTGAATGAAATCACACATTTTATAACCTCTTGGGATTGGAAGTTTTCACTCAGCACAATTTGCTGGAGAGTAATCAGGTTGTTCCTTGCAGCGGTAGTTTTTCCATTTTATTTCTGAGTGGTTTTCCATGATATGGATAAACTTCCGTGTATTTAGCCAGTCTCCACTGAAGGACATCCACTCATGTTGTTTTTAGTTTAGCCTATTACAAACAGAGTTGCTATAAGTATTTGTGGATGGGCTTTTGTGTGAATACAAGTTTTCATTCTCTGAGATGAACATCCAGGGACAATTGATGGATCGTTGGTAATTGCATGTTTAGTTTTATAGGAAACTTCAACTCATCTTCCAGCCTGGCTGAACCTTCCCTGGGTTGGGAAGATCCTCTGGAGAAGGGAACAGCTGCCCAGTCCAGTATTCTGGCCTGGAGACTCCCATGGGCAGAGGAGCCTGGATGGGCTATAGTCCATGGGGTCGCAAAGAGTCTTTATATTTTAAATATAAACAGCCATCTTTATATTTCCATCAGCAATGTGTGAAAGAGTCTGCTGATCCATGTCCTTGGCAGTTTTTTAATTTCTTCAGTTTCTCATGGAGATTTACTTTCCCAGAAGCTATCAGCAATATGCCCTTGGATTTGTCATTTCTGTAATGTAAAACTGTTGTTTCTGTTAATCTCTTCTTTGTGTAGCTGAGTGAGGTGTTATTTGATGTCAGACCAAACAGGGATAAAAGTGGATGTTCCCTGCAAACTAGCTGTTTTGATTTGACCCCTGAGCTGTATGAGGCACATGATTTCCCATTTCCACTATCCTGCTGGGATGTTCAGCACCAAGTCATATGTTCATTGTCAGGATCTCCCATTATCCTCCTTTCATTGCTTGTTCATGTCCTTTTAATAATGCTGTAAATATTTAGCTATAAATAATTCATATCACTCACTGATGAGTATCTCCAGAGTAATGCCCCTCTAACTGCCCATTCCTCTTCAGTTCAGTTCAGTCACTCAGTCGTGTCCGACTCTGCAGCCCCATGAATTGCAGCACGCCAGGCCTCCTTGTCCATTACCAACTCCCAGAGTTCACTCAAACCCATGTCCATCTAGTCGGTGATGCCATCCAGCCATCTCATCCTTTGTTGTCCCCTTCTCCTCCTGCCCCCAATCCCAGCATCAGTCTTTTCCAGTGAGTCAACTCTTCGCATGAGGTGGCCAAAGTACTGGAGTTTCAGCTTTAGCATCATTCCTTCCAAAGGGAGCCCCCAAAGTAAAGTCTGACACTGTTTCCACTGTTTCCTCATTTATTTGCCATGAAGTGATGGGACCTAAAGATGCCTTGAAAGTATTTATTAATTCATCAAAGTCCGTCTAGTCAAAGCAACGATTTTCCAGCAGTCATGTGTGGATATGAGAGTTGAACCATAAAGAAAGCTGAGCACTGAAGAATTGATGCTTTTGAACTGTGATGCTGGAGACTTGAGAGTCCCTTGAACAACAAGGAGATCAAACCAGTCAATCCTGAAGGAAACCAGTCCTGAGTATTCATCAGAAGGACTGATGCTGAAGCTGAAACTCCAATACTTTTGCCACCTGTTGTGAAGAACTGACTCATTGGAAAAGACCCTTATGCTGGGAAAGACTGAAGGCAAAAGAAGAAGGGGATGACAGAGGATGAGATGGTTGAATGGCATCACTAACTCGATGAACATGAGTTTGAGCAAGCTCTGGGAAGCCTGCCATGCTGCAGTCCATGGGGTCCAAAAGTGTTGGATACGACTGAGTGAATGAACTGAATTCATTAGATATGTAAAGAACAATTTGCATGGATTTCATGTGGCCTCAAGCAATCCTCAAGAGTCCAGAAGAAAAAGTTAAGCTGTGAATCTGAATAACTATAGAACCAGGCAAAATATGTTGATTAATTTAAGAGAATTCAGATGCTCAGGGGGTTCAGAGATGAGAGAAATTGTGACTACAGTAGAGATAAAGTAGGCTTGTTTTAATAGCTTTATGACTAAAAAAAAAACCAAACTTTTAATTTTGTATTGGGGTATAGTCAGTTAACAATGTTGTGATAGTTTCAGGTAAATAACGAAGAGAACTCAGCCTTACATACATATTCATTCCCTCCCAAACTCCCCTTCCATCCAGGCTGCCACATAACACTGAGCAGAGTTCCATGTGCTACACAGTAATTCCTCATTGGTTATCCATTTTAAATGTAGCAGTGTGTACATGTCCATTTAAATAGTTTTATGACTTTTAAAAGTTAGTATCTTCAGCATCAACTATTAATATTAAAATTCTTTTAGGAATTATATGGGGTTGTATAAACTCCTGTTAACCCCTCCCACCATGGGGAAAGAAGTCTGGGGGATACTTGGGGAGGTCTAGAGATGAGGTTCTGCCTGCAGTAATGGCAGAGCTGAGTAGGTAACAGGAGGGAAGACAGCTGGGGAAGGGCCTTTCCTGTCTCAGGAAAAACCAACCAGAGGCAAGAGCGAGGAGGACTGGGATACTGAGAGATAGAGAGGCACAGCTTGTCCATATGAGATGACTCTGAAGGACCCAGCAGCGTTCTTAGAAATTTCAAGAGTTGAAATAGGGAGGAGTTTACAGTTCTGAGGCATCACAATTGGAGTATGGTGAACAGCCTGCCCTACTGGGGGTCCCGAAACCCAAGAAGACCTAGACCGATGGGGCTGCCTGACTGCAGTCTCTGCTCGTTCTTAGGTCCACAGTCCTGCCAGGAACAGTGAAGGAAACACACTGATGACCTCAGAGGAGCCCAGAGGGCACCGCTGGAGTCTGATGTCTGATTCAATCATTGGCTTTGCTATTTTTTTTTTTTTAACAGCAAAACCCCTCAACCAAACAAAGGCAGAAGTGAAGGAAAGGACTTGTGGAGCAAAGAGGGTCACAGCTCCGGTAGAAACAAAATTACTCTCATGACAAAGTTGTTGGTCTGGCCCCAGATTCATGACCCAGACCTTGGTGAACAGCCATAATAAAAGCTACTGGTCTAATTAGTTTGGGAGAAAAGGTTTGTGACCACACAAAGAAAGCACAGGGAATTTATTGGGCTCATGGAACTGCTGTGCATTTGATTGTGATGGTAATAGTTACACAAATCTGCATGTGTGTGTGTGTGTTAGTTGCTCAGTCTTGTCTGAATCTTTGCGACCCTGTGGACTGTAGCCCACCCAGGCTCCTCTGTCCTTGGAATTCTCCAGGCCAGAATACCAGAGTGGGTAACCATTCCCTTTTCCAGGGGATCTTCCCAACCCAGGGACTGAACCCAGGTCTCCTGTATGGCAGGTGGATTCTTTACTGTCTGAGCCACCAGGGAACCCATAGGTATTAAAATTCATGGAACTGTAAAAAAATGCTATTAGTCTAATCAGGTACCTTTCCTGGGTTTATAGAAAGCACAGTAACTCTGTGAGGCAGGTATTATCCATTTTTCCCAAATAAGGATGCAGACTTAAGGGGCTTGAGGAGAGAGTCCAAATCATGCAAATAAGAAATGAGAGCAGAGGTGAGCTGCTGGCCACGTCCCGCAGGGCAAGGGTGGAGGTGCTAGAGCCAGCTGTGTGTGCCTGCTGGTGTTTCAGTTCCTGGATTTGACCCTGGTATATTTTATTCTGAAAAGCAAACAAACAAAACCCCAAAACAAGCTCATCCAATTCTAGAAGTCATCGAATCATAGAATTCAAAGATGAGCGGGATGTGTTGGGGCTTCGTGTTGTTACTCATTTGGAATATGCCTGGTCCATGGGGCTTAAGGGACTCTTCCAAAGTCCCATCTTCAGGAAATGTCAGTGTCAGTCCTGATTCTATGTCTTCTGAAGTTAAACCCGAAAGGCATTATGGGGTTTTTCTCTCTCAATGGCAAAAATCGAAAGACATGAAAGAAGAGACACACACAATAGCTGTAATCAGTGAGTATTCTTTCCCCTTCGCTCTCTCACCTCTTCATGTGTTTAGTTTAAAAATTCCTACAATTGGTTACAAATTCTCACATCACCTCTGCCGTCTTATCAGGTTTGTGCAGTTGGGAGATAAAGACCCACACTATCTTCAAATCAAGCAGGCAGTTGCTGTGATGAATCCTTCCTTCCTAATTTAAGCTGAAACCGCAAAATGGGCCCCACGTTATACCAGTGATGGGAAAGGGGAAAACCAGAGGGGAAAAGGGCGGTGTCGCTGGGCTGATTAACTCTACAGGAGAGCCTCCAACTCACTCAGGCCCTCCCCCTCTGATCTACTTTCTCCGGCCATCAGCCATCGAAAGAAGAGAGAGGTTACACAGAGAGGTTTCAAAGCGAGGTCGGATAGCATCTTGTCTGTTCCCACCAGATAAGCTTTCCCAAGCCTGCCTTCGTCACTCACTGCTTCAGAGGCCAAGGTGCTGCCGTAATCAGTTGAAACAGTAGCCTACTATTAGTGCTGCCTCTGTCCCCAGCATAGAGCAGGGTTTCTTGGTCTGGATTGAAAGGCTGACATTCTTGGTAATGAATAGGACATTTTAAATCACTAGTCTATGTCCCACAGGCATTCTGCCCAGGGACAATTGATGGGGGCAAGAAGAATGATAATAAGGGGACCTAAGACTTCATTCCTACCAGAGTGCTGCTGGTGGTTATGGAGAAAACAATCTGACGTGTATTCTTATTAATCCTCTGCCTGTGCCTCTGGGACTAGGATGGAGATGCTAAAATTCAAGCCAGGCTTCTCTGGCTCCCTTTGGAAACTGCTGGATCTAATCTTTAGCAATAACAGAGCACCCGTTTCTTTGTTTATTTTCCCGAGTAAAACACTAATTCAGGTAAATGAATCACTGAACTAGGTCTGTTAGACTATTTCTTATTTTCCTAATGATTCCCATTTTCTGGACGCCCAACAGCATGTTTCTGAAGATGTTAATTACCTAGGTTTTCTCACGTGTACTGGATGCTGGGTCCATACTCCTTGCCATTCTCCTCATGGTTCTTACTCTCTCTTGCTTCTCTTTCTTTGACTTATTTTTATTTACTTGTTTATTTTTGATTGCTCTGGGTTTTCATTGCTGCATGCAGGTTTTCTCTAGTTGCAGTGAGCAAGGGGGCTCCTCCTTGTGAGTTCTCATTGTGGGCTCTAGGGTACACAGGCTGCAGCAGTTGTGGCTTGTGGGCTTCACTGCTCTGTGGCATGTGGGATCTTCCTGGATCAGGGATCAAAGCCGTGTCCCCTGCATTGGCAGGTGGATTCTTAGCCACTGGACTAGCAGAGATATCCATTGCTTCTCCCTTCTTTGCTTAATCAGTTCCTACCAACCTTTCAAAATGTACCACGTTTAAAATAATTTTTTTTACTCCAAGATTATTTTTGAAATGGGAAAATTTATTTCCAACTCAAAGGAGGTGCCAAAGTTTCCATTCTTTGGTGACATAAAAGGCCTGAACCTATTTTTTTTAATTGATGGATAATACACATGCAGTAATCTAGATAGCAATTATCTAAGTAGAGCTTAATAATATTTTATATATATCTGTGTAACAAACATACAGATTAAAGTAAGCATTTCTAGGACACATGAATATTCTTTTCTGTTCCCTACTCCTGATATCAGCATATTTTTGACTTCTGTGACCATCAGTTAGATTGTCCTACTCTTGAACCTCATGTAAGTTCAGTATGCAGTTGTTTTGCAAGTTTTGTTGTTGTTGTTCAAGGTTATACTTTTTAGATTCAGCCATATTATTGTGGACATCAATTTTTTAATTGATATATAGTTGTTCATTTTTTGACTATACCACAATTTATGTATCTGTTCTTCTTCTGATAATTGTTTGCTCCCAGCTTTTGAGAATTATGAATAAATCTATAAATAATCTCATTCATATTTTTTTTGCTGGATAAATGTACTTAGTTCTCTTGGGGATAAAACTGTACATGAGACTGGTGATTTACAGGGTAGGTCTTTGTTTTTAGGTTTAATGAACACAACCAAATAGTTATATAATGTGTTTGTACCAATTTAATTTCCTAATATTTGAGATTTCCAGTTGCACTACATCCTTATGAACAGTTTGCATTATAGAATTTTTAATAATTTAATTTGAAATTTTTCATTTAAAAAATTTTAAAAACTTTAATTTTATTTTCTTAGATGAGTATTGATATCTTTTCATTTGCCTATGAGAAACTTGAGCATCCAATTTTGTAAAGTGTCTGTTCAAATCTCATGATTGAAAAAAAAAAAAAGAATTGTTTGACTTTTTCTTATTGGGCATATCATCTGAACAGACACTTCCCAAAAGAAAATTTGCAGAGCCAATAAACCCTTGAAAACACGGTATTTTCTTTAATTAGCCTCAAAAATCGAATACAGATAAGATCTGTCTTGGGCAGGTTTTTGCCGCAGATTGGCATTGGCCTTGTTTTCTGTTTACTAGTAATCCTGTTGAAAGTCTTTGAGCACTAGAGCTACAGCTGGAGAGCAGGGGGCCCTGAGCAGGTCTCAGCCAAATTCCTAGATTCTAGAAAACTCTCACCTGGCTCTCCTCTGCTCTTCAAAAATGACAGCTTCCTTTAAATCTGCTTGTGGTTTTCCTGGTATTCGGAACTACTGTAAATTATGATGTAAACCTGCCGTTTTCTCTCCACTCCTATTTTAGGGTTTGTTTGTTTTTTTATATGAAGGCTTTCCAGGTAGAGAAGCCCTAGAGATAAAGAACTCATCTGCCAGTGCAGGAGACATAAGAAACCTGGGTTCAACCTCTGGGTTGGGACGATTCCTTGAAGAAGGAAACGGCCACCCATTCTGATTTTGTTGCCTGGAAAATCCTATGGACAGAGGAGCCTGGTGGACTGTGGTTCATAGAACTGCAAAGATTTGGACATGACTAACTGACTAAAACACACAGGCAGAAAAAATCATTATTTTAACAATTGACACCAACGTTCCTTTGTTTGCAAGAAATACTTTGATAGGTGGTTGGTGTAGAAGGGGTGGCATATTGTCAAGAACTAAAATTTAAGGAGATTGCATGAGACCAAGAGGAGAGTTGCTCAGCTCTGAAGAGTTGGGAAGAGGATCAGAAGAGATGTGAGAGCTACTGAGCTCTTTGAGGTTTTTCAAAAGCACTTTACAGTGATGATATCCACGAGTGCATTTAAAAATGCTGATGTGGTAGATCGTATTACTGTTCATCTATTTTCGTGCCACTTCCTGTGGGAGGATTATATAGCTCCAAGCTCTCAGAACTTGGACTTAGCCATGGGACTTACACTGGTCAATAAATTGTGAGCGAAACTGATGTGCATCACTTTCCAAGCAAAAGCTTTAAGAGTCAGTGAGTGATTCCCTCTTCCGTGATGACTGGCTGTGTTCCAGATTGCAAGTACTCCGTCAGCCTCTGTCCACAAGAAGAAAATGGGAACATAACCAGAGCCAGTGATGAATGTGTATGGTGACTAGACCATAAAATTTTATTACTGGAAGCCACTGTGATTTGGGGATCATTTGTTAATTTAGTTTTACCCAATTGATTCAGTTCCATTCTGTTTTGTTAAGTTCTCCTTTATTCTCTATGCCCCCAACTGAGCAAATCTCTAGCAAATTCTGCTCTGCTCACAAGTATTTTGGACTTCTCTGGTGGCTCAGTTGGTGAAAGAATCACCTGTAGTGCAGAAGACTTAGGTTCGATCCTTGGGTGGGGAAGATCCCCTGCAGAAGGAAATGGCAACCCATTCCAGTGTTCTTTCCTGGAAAATCCCATAGATAGAGGAGTCTGGTGTGCTACCTACAGTCCATGGGGTTGCAAAGAGTTGGACACCACCACCACAAGAATTTTGCATGGGAAATTTTTGTAGTTGAATCAAAGAGGGAGGTGCCCTTTGGGTTTGGGTTGATGCATTGCAGGGAGAAACATAGGCTGAGCCAGAAGAAAAAGAATGATCTAGAGAATGCTAGCACCCTTGGGATGCACAGAATCACGCCACCTGGGGCAACCAAAGGGAAAAAAATGTTTTCCTAGTTTTATTGAAACATAACTGACATACAGCACTGCATACGTTTAGGGTATGAAGCATAACGACTTGACTTGCATGTATTGTGAAATGATTACAAGTTTAGTTAGCAGTCCTCATCTCATACTTTTTTAAGTTTCTTTTTTCTTAAGATGAGAACTCTTAGGATTTTGTCTTCACAGATGGAATGAAAGAAGTTGATTTATAATAATTCCTTTGAATCCTTCTGTGATCTTTGGCATTTAGTAATTATTCATTAAAAGTGTTTTTAATAATTTATCAGCAACAATTTGACTAGACATGCCTTCATTTTAGTGTAAGACAAAGACTTTGAGTCACCATCTTGTGGAATGACTTCACTCCGGTCATTAGACACATTCTCCTTTAGCAATACCAGTATTCTTTTATTGTCTGGGCCCCACAGGTTTTTCCCTCCCAGGGCAGTGCTCTCTCTCTTTCATCTGTACCAAGGAGAGGTGGAGAAGAGAATTTGCCCCCTGCAGGTAATATCACAGCTGGAGAGAGAACCTAAAGATTCAAGGATCTGGAAACTGACTCCTTTAAAGGGATCCCAGCCCTCAGGTACCACGGGAGGTGTTTGCACTTCCCCGTGAGTGCCTCCTCCAGTCTGAAGGCTGCTGGGGTGATGGATGTGAGGGAATCCGAGGTGGACCATGAGATGCTCCCTGAGGCCCACAGACCTTGTCTGATGGCTAGACTCACCCCACCTACTGTCAAATCTCCATGCAGTTCTTCTGAAGTTTCTTGGACCTTTGCCTTCTCTCTAAACCCTCTTCTTGGAGCCACTGTTCAGCCTCTGACTAATCCCTGGCTCCAACTCCATGGTCCTCTCATGGTCCTCTTCCTCACCGCCTTCAGCCTTTCCCCTAAAACTCTCCTCCACCAGTCCACCAGATCCATACAGATCTGCCCCTCACCGGGCTGAGCGCTTCCTTCAGCCCTGTCAGGACAGCTCTCCTGTGTAAGCACACACTTCCACCCACTCAGGTGAGCCTAGTGTGCGCTTTTTGAGAAGCAGAGAGCATCCAGCAGGCAGAGGAAGACTAATTATCCAGTGCCCCTGAAAGTTACCCCCCCACTAATCCTTCCTCTGTCCCCTCCCTGCTAAAGACTCTACCCTTCTGTCATTCCACCTCCTGCAATTCTCTCCAAATTTTATGAAAAGTTCACTTTCTTCCATGCTTCTAAATGAAATGTTCTATAATCACCCCCATAGAAAAGAACTGCATCTCCCTGAGTGAGCATAACAGAACTACATTAGTAATCTAATTTAGTTCAGGATTGAAGGAAATCAACTCTGAATATTCATCAGAAGGACTGATGCTGACGATGAAGCCCCAGTACTTTGGTCACTTGATGCAAAGAGCCAACTTGTTAGAAAAGATCCTGATGCTGGGAAAGATTGAAGGCAGGAGGAAAAGGGGACAACAGAGGGTGAGATGGTTGGATGGGATCCTTGACTCAATGGACATGAGTTTGAGCAAACTCTGGGAGGTAGTGAAAGACAGGGAAGCCTGGCATGCTGCAGTCCCTGGGGTCACAAAGAATCGGACATGACTGAGCAACTGAACAACAAAGTTAGTGATCTACTAATTCATAAAGCAAAATAACTCACTAAAAATACTTGAGAAGACATAAAAGCTTGAATGGACTTTTACAAAGAAAATCTAGGCAGTTTTACTGCAAAGTTTCACCAATGATCGAAGAATATGACAGGGAAGCCTGGCATGCTGCAGTCCCTGGGGTCACAAAGAATCGGACATGACTGAGCAACTGAACAACAAAGTTAGTGATCTACTAATTCATAAAGCAAAATAACTCACTAAAAATACTTGAGAAGACATAAAAGCTTGAATGGACTTTTACAAAGAAAATCTAGGCAGTTTTACTGCAAAGTTTCACCAATGATCGAAGAATAAAAACTATCAAATGTAAATAGAAAAAAAAATTTAATTTTCACTTAAAATAGGACAAAGAGATAAGATGTCTAGGACTCAATCTAACAAGAGATGTACAATTCTATTATAGAGAAAATTATGAAATTTTGTTAAAGAAATAAAATAAGACACAAATAAGGGAGAAAAGATAACACATTCATGGATAAGAAGGTTATCGACAATAAAGATGTGAGACCTATCATTCATTTAAGGGCCTGCTATGAATCAGGCACTCTTGAAATAAATAAATAAACTCATTTCAATTTTCCCTAAATGGATCCTCAAATTCAATGCAATTCCAATAAAAATCCCAAAAGGATTTTACATGGAATTTGACAAGCTGATTCTAAAATCAGTAGGAAGAAATTCCCTGACAGTCCAGAGGTTGGGACTCTGCACTTCCACTACAATGGGAATGGGTTCGATCCCTGGTTGCAGAACCAAGATCCTGCCTTCCACACAGTGAGGCCAAAAAAATAAAATGAAAGCAATAACAATGTCCTTTTGATTAAAAAATAAAAGTGTGAAGTCCAAGGATAGTCAAGACACTTGGAAGATAAAATAATGAGGAGACTCATCTTACTCAATATCAAGATATAAAGTTAAAGAAATTAAGACAGTGATGGATAGGATCAGGAATGTATAGAGTCCAGTGCAAAGGAAAGAGAGCTCAGAAAATGACTGACACTTTCTAAAGAAGCAAGTGGCTCAGTGATAAAGAAGC
>SJYC01019516.1:0-17940 GCA_006408675.1 Madoqua kirkii
ATTTAAAAAATTTTAAAAACTTTAATTTTATTTTCTTAGATGAGTATTGATATCTTTTCATTTGCCTATGAGAAACTTGAGCATCCAATTTTGTAAAGTGTCTGTTCAAATCTCATGATTGAAAAAAAAAAAAAGAATTGTTTGACTTTTTCTTATTGGGCATATCATCTGAACAGACACTTCCCAAAAGAAAATTTGCAGAGCCAATAAACCCTTGAAAACACGGTATTTTCTTTAATTAGCCTCAAAAATCGAATACAGATAAGATCTGTCTTGGGCAGGTTTTTGCCGCAGATTGGCATTGGCCTTGTTTTCTGTTTACTAGTAATCCTGTTGAAAGTCTTTGAGCACTAGAGCTACAGCTGGAGAGCAGGGGCCCTGAGCAGGTCTCAGCCAAATTCCTAGATTCTAGAAAACTCTCACCTGGCTCTCCTCTGCTCTTCAAAAATGACAGCTTCCTTTAAATCTGCTTGTGGTTTTCCTGGTATTCGGAACTACTGTAAATTATGATGTAAACCTGCCGTTTTCTCTCCACTCCTATTTTAGGGTTTGTTTGTTTTTTTATATGAAGGCTTTCCAGGTAGAGAAGCCCTAGAGATAAAGAACTCATCTGCCAGTGCAGGAGACATAAGAAACCTGGGTTCAACCTCTGGGTTGGGACGATTCCTTGAAGAAGGAAACGGCCACCCATTCTGATTTTGTTGCCTGGAAAATCCTATGGACAGAGGAGCCTGGTGGACTGTGGTTCATAGAACTGCAAAGATTTGGACATGACTAACTGACTAAAACACACAGGCAGAAAAAATCATTATTTTAACAATTGACACCAACGTTCCTTTGTTTGCAAGAAATACTTTGATAGGTGGTTGGTGTAGAAGGGGTGGCATATTGTCAAGAACTAAAATTTAAGGAGATTGCATGAGACCAAGAGGAGAGTTGCTCAGCTCTGAAGAGTTGGGAAGAGGATCAGAAGAGATGTGAGAGCTACTGAGCTCTTTGAGGTTTTTCAAAAGCACTTTACAGTGATGATATCCACGAGTGCATTTAAAAATGCTGATGTGGTAGATCGTATTACTGTTCATCTATTTTCGTGCCACTTCCTGTGGGAGGATTATATAGCTCCAAGCTCTCAGAACTTGGACTTAGCCATGGGACTTACACTGGTCAATAAATTGTGAGCGAAACTGATGTGCATCACTTTCCAAGCAAAAGCTTTAAGAGTCAGTGAGTGATTCCCTCTTCCGTGATGACTGGCTGTGTTCCAGATTGCAAGTACTCCGTCAGCCTCTGTCCACAAGAAGAAAATGGGAACATAACCAGAGCCAGTGATGAATGTGTATGGTGACTAGACCATAAAATTTTATTACTGGAAGCCACTGTGATTTGGGGATCATTGTTAATTTAGTTTTACCCAATTGATTCAGTTCCATTCTGTTTTGTTAAGTTCTCCTTTATTCTCTATGCCCCCAACTGAGCAAATCTCTAGCAAATTCTGCTCTGCTCACAAGTATTTTGGACTTCTCTGGTGGCTCAGTTGGTGAAAGAATCACCTGTAGTGCAGAAGACTTAGGTTCGATCCTTGGGTGGGGAAGATCCCCTGCAGAAGGAAATGGCAACCCATTCCAGTGTTCTTTCCTGGAAAATCCCATAGATAGAGGAGTCTGGTGTGCTACCTACAGTCCATGGGGTTGCAAAGAGTTGGACACCACCACCACAAGAATTTTGCATGGGAAATTTTTGTAGTTGAATCAAAGAGGGAGGTGCCCTTTGGGTTTGGGTTGATGCATTGCAGGGAGAAACATAGGCTGAGCCAGAAGAAAAAGAATGATCTAGAGAATGCTAGCACCCTTGGGATGCACAGAAATGGTAGGCAGTGCTTTGGCATTCCTGGGCCATGGAGCGGGAGGTTGAATCAATTCTAACCAGATATTCAAAAGGGAGAGGACTGCCATCTGACATCTGAGTTATCTTTGGTGACAGCATTGACCTATACTACTCTGTGCAATCTCCATGTCTAGTTGTTTTTCATTTTCTAGACTCAGCTTGGCAGTACAGATGGTGATGGCTTTGACTGAAGGAAAGGATTATTTCCCAGTGGGTTAAGATGAAAGATGACCATTTGTGGTGACTATAAGCTTGGGTCTTTCAATCAGTGGGTGATGTTGGGGATTTATGAAATGGCTTCATACCTTTTAGACCATAATATTTTACTTTAGAAAAATGGGGATTTATCTTTTGCTGAACTTTGGCTGATGCTGATGCTGAGAATGATTGAAGGCAGGAGGAGAAGCAGATGACAGAGGATAAGATGGTTGGATGGCTTCACCAACTCAATGGACATGAGTTTGAGCATGCTCTGGGAGTTGGTGATGGACAGGGAAGCTTGGTGTGCTGCAGTCCATGGGGTCAAAAAGAGTTGGACACAACTGAGCTACTAAACTGAACTGAGCTTTGACTGTTTTTTTTCCCTCCTAACATCATTTCTAGTGTGTACTCAGCTGTTTGGTTCTGTCCAGCTTTTTATTTGACGCAGTGGACTATTGCCCACCAAGCTCTTCTGTCCATGGATTTCTCCTGGCAAGAATACTGGAGTGGGTTGCTCTTTCCTCCTTCAGGGGATCTTTCTTACTCAGGACTGAACCCATGTCTCTTGTGTCTTCTGCACTGGCAGGTGGATTCTTTACCACTGGGCCATGTGGGAAATCCAACATCAGTTCTAACTAAAAGGAAATTCCAATCAATTTGTGGCAGTCAGTTGTCTGTCAGGCTGATGCCCTGGTAAGTTCTGAGTTTTCACCTTTTTCTTGTCTACATAGGCATTTTTTGGGGGTGAGATTGGATAAAAACTCCTACCCAGGTGTCATTTAAGCCATGTTTCTGTGAAAAAAAATTTCTTCTGTACTAGAAAATTGTGGGAGAACTGATGGGTGTCTTTTTACCTTCATTTGAAACCCATGTCCCTAAAATCTCGATGGGTGGATGAGCTTCTTGGTAGAGGACTAGCCTTCATCGCAAGTGAATCTTCTTTAGTTTGGTGAAATAAAGCAGTACTTTTAGGTGGCAACCTTTGGCAGGTTTCTGTTGGTCTGGTGGGAGAAACAATGATGCTTTTTCAGTCTGCACAATCTGGCTTTTCACTTTTTAGGGTGTAGGTGTTAGAGGAAGCACACTGACTAAAACTGCCCACCCTGGCCAGGCACCATAGTAACCATTTGCATGAATTGTTTTGCGACAGGAGGTCCTGGTAAGGAACACGGAGCTAATAAGCCACCACCAACCGGAAGAGTTCGGGAAAGGTCAAAAGGAGAAACCATATGTCCAACCACTTCCCAGAACCCTTCTCTCTGGCATCTATCTTGGCTAAACAAGGTGTGCACCATCAGGAAGGAGGCAGAATGACTGGCTAAAGACAAACTGGAAACTAATCCCATCACTGTAAAACCCAAGACAAGGAGCCACATGTCAGAGCAGTTCTTCTGGGTTCCCTTACCCTACTGCTCTCCACTTGGGTGCCCTTTCCCAAGAAAATCTCTTGCTTTGTCAGCATTTGTGTCTCCTCGGACAATTTATTTCTGAGTGTTAGACAGGAGACCAGTTTCGGTCCCTGGAAGGGGTCCCCATTCCTGCAACACGGGGGTTAATGTCCTGAGGGAGGGAACACAGTAGTGGTACAGGAGAGGGTCTCTCAGCTGCTGTTGACAGTTGCCAAGAGGAGTTACCATCAAAAAGGATACTTTTGTTTTCCCTCCCGCTACTGATTGTTTTTCTGGGCTTCCCTGTTCATTATTCCATTCCTTTATGATGTAAAGTTTTAAAAACCATGCAACTTCCAACCAGTTGAATGGCCTCTCCTCTGCCCTTCCCACCCCAAGTGTGTTCGCTGAAGATTTGTCTGGCTTCTTGGTCTGCAGGAACTATTCTGTAGCTTTGTTTCATGCCCTCCAGAGGAAGCCCTGTCTTTCGGCTGTCTCATCAGCTCTGACAGCTCTGGATGCTGCAACCCTGGTAACCAGTCAAACCGGGAAGGCAAGTGGCTACTCCATTCACCTTGGAAGCTTGCATCTGGGGTCTCCTGCAGAGAAATCTAGGTTGGGATTCAAAGTCAGTGATTGCTTCACCCCCCTACTCTCCACCCCACAGGATCACTGATTAGGAAATGCTGTTCCCCCAAGACCATTTCCATTTCTATGGCAGGCTTTGAATAGAACTCACACATTTCAGAAATGCAAATGGATTTAATCTGAGCAAAGGGAGTAACAGAGGAAGCTAGAGTCTTACTTTTTACCAGTTGCTTCCTGCCACAATCTTTCAGGCAGATGTTCTGGACAAAAGGAAACAGCCAAGTTTACATCACGTTAAAAAGGGTCACAGAGTTGGCTTTGCTTATGCTGAGCTATGTGCTAAGTTGCTTCAGTTGTGTCTGACTCTTTTTGTCTCCAGGGACAGTGGCCTGCCAGGCTCTTCTGTCCATGAGATTCCCTCCAAGAATTCTGGAGTGAGTTGTGAAGCCCTCCTCCAGGGGTTCTTCCTGACCTAGGGATGGAACTCAAGTCTCTTACAAGTCTCCTGCATTGCCAGGCAGGTTCTTTACCTCTAGTGCCATCATGCGTCAGCCCCACTAAAAATTCCTCCTAGTGGAGCAGGAGAAGGGAACATGCCTGAAAGACTGCTGAGGGTGGGCTCACTTAGCATAAATGATGAGCATAAAATCTTTGAAGAAAGCCAACATGAGAGACTCGAATGAACTTCTTGGCCATTCATATATCATTTTATTTTATCCAACTCCCTGTCTGAAGAAATAAGTCAGGAAAGGCCAGCAAAAGTTTTGGCTTGGATGCTACCAGGATGAACATTCTGCCTCTGTTTCCTCTAAGTATCTGTCTCTTGGCTCAAGGCTTCGTGTTGCTTTTCTGTCCTGCAGATTCCAGCAGCGAGAAAGAAATGTCAGGGGAGGTGAGGCCTTCTCTGTGCCTGCTAGAACACTCCAACCAGGGAGCGTTTATCCTTTCCACATACAAGGCTTCCCAAACACTGCATTTCCTGGACACACCTGGACCCTCAAAGGCACACAGGAGAGGTTCAGATACCACTACATATGCTTCAGGTTGTTGTTGTTGGGTCGATCAGTCATGTCCAACTCTTTGAGACCCCATGAACTATAGTCCTCCAGGTTCCTCTATCATGGGATTTACTAGGCAAGAATACTGGATTGGGCTGCCATTTCCTACTCCAGGGGATCTTTCCAACACAGGGATCAAACTCCCGTCTCCTGCACTGGCAGGTGGATTCTTTGCCGCTGAGCCACCAGGGAAGCCCATGCTTTAGCTGTCAAGATGTATTTTCTGAAAACCTTCACTCTGAAGGTTGGTAGGTTATTATACTATGATCTCAAGTCTCATCTGTAATCTTTATACACAATCTTTATCTATTAACTGACACCGTTAACATAACATGAAAGTCATCAGCTTAGCGTACATTGTGACAAAGACTCTCCTCGACCAAACTCTAGGCAGGCTTCTCTGAGCACTTTTGGGACTAGGCTCTCTCCACGGGCCTTGTCCTCAAGAGCCCAGTGGTGACAAGAATTCTGCTGAATCAGTTTAACCAGAACCCCCACCCTTGGTACTGATCAAATTCCTCTTCCCCTACCACCCTCCCAGGCTCTATCTAATCTGCCTGCCCTGCCCTTCAGCAAGAGTCCAGTTTGCTTGGTCCCCTGAGGAAGAATCCCCCTTCTTTATAAATTTCCTGGGCTGGTGCGACAAATCTACTCCTTGGCTGTAAATCCCTAATTTCCCTTTCTGTTCTTGGACTTGAGCCTAGTTCCATAGGAAGGAATCTTTCCCCCTATTGCAATAGTTCTTGAATAAAATCTGTTTTTATTACATTAACTACTGTCTTGCTATGGTTTTCATGAAGAGTGTGGGATTAACATATATACACTACTATGGATAAAATAGATGCGCAACAAGGACCTATGGTATAGCACAGGAATGTCTTTTAATAACCTATAGTGGAAAGGAATCTGAAAGAGAATAGATGTATCTATATCTATCTGTACATATGTGTAACTGAATCACTTTGCTTTACACCTGAAGGTGAACCAATGTAAGTTAGCAACGAGTGAAGTGAAGTGAAAGTCGTTCAGTCTTGTCTGACTCTTTGCGACCCCATGGACTATACAGTCCATGGAATTCTCCAGGCTAGAATACTGGAGTGGGTAGCCGATCCTTTCTCCAGCGGATCTTCCTGACCCAGGAATTAAACTGGAGTCTCGTGCATTGCAGGCGGATTCTTTACCAACTGAACTATTAGGGACTTCAGGAAAAAATAAATGGTAATAACAAAAAAGAAAACTAAAAACAGAAAACTATTGTCAATACAGATGTTATTAATGATAGCTAAGTTTTAAGACATCTCCACTGCCTCATCTAACTTGAGCCACACACTGTGGGTTGTAGAAGAGGATGCCTGTCTATACATGCACGTCGGCTTCTCTGTAGACAATCGTCAGGTGAGGTATGTAGAAGAGACACGAACCTAGGTTTCTCTTTAGATCTTTTATTATGTCAACCTGGACTCAAACAATAAGACTGAAAAATATCTCTTAAATATAGGGACCAGAGTGGCCTCTGGAGATTTTGAGGGAAATGATGACAAAGATACAAAAGGTCAACATTTTTGAAAGTGCTTTGCAGTTTACAAAACCCTTTAGAAACACACATTCATATGGAGATCTGTGAAGCAACCACATTCCATTGTTTTAAAATGAGGAAACTGAGGCCCAGCGATGTAATAAGGTGGCCGTGACCTTGAAGTTCACGTGTAGCTCAGTCCTGTGGCTTTAGGAATTGTGCTCTATTCAACCACGTTCCTCTCAAAATAAGATCCATTGCCTTGGATCATAGTGGAAGGATAAAACCAGTTTTAACAGATTTTAAAAAATGAGAAACTAAGACTGAAGCAAAATTATAGTTATCTGAACTGGGCGAAGTTTTATGTGGAAATTTCTACTCTCTGGTCACCCTCCGTCCATTTCCTCCAGCCTCACACTGATGCTGACTTTTCTTTAACATTTTAATTTTCTTTACTGTGGACTCTGTGGGAGAGGGAGAGAGTGGGATGATTTGGGAGAATGGCATTGAAATATGTATAATATCATATATGAAATGCATCATCAGTCCAGATTCAATGCATGATACAGGATGCTTGGGGCTGGTGCACTGGGACGACCCAGAGGGTACAGGGAGGGAGGAGGGAAGGGGGTTCAGGATGGGGAACATGTGCACACCCATGGTGGATTCATGTTGATGTGTAGCAAAACCAATACAATATTATAATTAGCCTCTAATTAAAATAAATAAAGTTATATTAAAAAATTAAAAGAAAGATCAGTCTGTCCCTGGCAACATCTCTGTCACATTTGCAGACACACAAGCCTTTCTGATTCCAGGGTTTAATGTTTACATACATTGTCACATTTGGTTTTAGAATCCAGTTTGGTTTTATTTCTATAATATCATGAGAACAAATTTATTAAGAAATAATTGTAAGTTTTCTAACCTTTATAGCTGTGTGTGTTTCAAACTAAACATCAGAGCCAGTCATATATGTGAGGCACACTTGTTCCTAAACATCTGGACACATTGTTACCATGGACACAGAATAGCCTCATATTTGCAGACACATTTTATAAAATATGGACAGGACTATAATCAGCATGTTCTCAGTTGATTCAGTTATGTCCAAATCTTTGCAACCCTATGGATTGTAGCCCACCAGGCTCCTCATCTATGGGATTTCCCAGGCAAGAATACTGGAGTGGGTTGCCACTCCCTCCTCTAGGGGATCTTCCCAGCCCAGAGATCGAATCTGTCTCCTGCACTTCAGGCAGATTTTTTTACCAACTGAGCCACCCCAAATAAGGAGTAACACATTGAAGTCATTTTTTCCCAAACAGAAATCTCGTTATTATTTATCTTATTATTGACATATACCTAATAATTATTAAGAAATTAAACACTACCAAAATGTATAAAAAATTAATTGAAAGCTCTTTATGACCCAATTCCATGAAAGAACTATTGATCATAGTTTGGCAAACATACTTTTAGCTTTTACGTTTTCTGATGTGTATAAACACATGTATGCGAATATTATGTTATTTGCAGATAACTGGAATTAATACACACTAGCCTGTGATTCAATTTTTAAAATTTAGCAAGATTTCAGGAATATCTCTCACCTTTATTTATATATCTATGTATCCATACACTTTACATTCCTCTATATTTATATCCCTATTGATCCCTGGGTTGGGAAGATTCCCTGGAGAAAGAAATGACAACCCACTCCAGTATTCTTGCCTGGAGAATTTTATGGACAGAGGAACCTGTGGGCTATAGTCCATGGAGTTGCAAAGAGTGAGACATGACTGAGCACCTAACACTTTGACTTACTTTTCTTTCATATCCATATATGTGGGCTTTGCTGTGGCTTAATGGTAAAGAATCTGTTTGCCAATGCAGGAGATACGGGTTTGATCCCTGGATCAAGAAGGTCCCCTGGAGAAGGAAGTGGCAACCCACTCTAATATTCTTGCCTGGGAAATCCCATGAACAGAGGAGCCTGGTGGTCTTTAGTCAAGAGTAGTAGCAAACAGTCAGACACAGCTGAGCAACTAAATAGCAACAGCATCCATATACATATCTATATCTCTGTCATACCTTTTAGTATATATGGAAAGTGAAAGTTGCTCAGTTCTGGCCAACTCTTTGTGACTCTATGGACTGTGGCCTGCTAGGCTCTTCTGTCCATGGAACTCTCTAGGCCAGGATACTGGAGTGGGTAGCTGTTTTCTTTCCAGAGGATCTTCCCAATCCAGGGATCAGACCCAGGTCTCCCACACTGCAGGTGGATTCTTTACCATTTGAGCAACCATGGAAACTCAAAAATACTGGAATGGGTAGTCTATCCCTTCTTCAGTGGATCTTCCCAACCCAGGAATTGAACCGGGGTCTCCTGCATTGCAGCTGTATTCTTTCCCAGCTGAGCTATCAGGAAAGCCACTTTAGTGTATATGAAGTGAAGTGAAGTCGCTCAGTCGTGTCTGACTCTTTGTGACCCGTGGACTATAGCCCACCAGCTCCTCTGTCCATGGGATTCTCCAGGCAAGAATACTGGAGTGGGTTGCCATTTTCTTCTCCAGGGGATCTTTCCAACTCAGGGATTGAACCCAGGTCTCCCACGTTGCAGGCAGATGCTTTAACCTCTGAGCCACCTACATATATATATATATATATATATATATATGTATATGTATGTATATACACATATACATAGACATATATATATATATATATAAACTTTGCTTTCTTTCATATACTTATAAAATGCATTAAAATAAATAATTATTTGTCAGTATTATTCAGCTTTCTAAATTTTCTCCTGTTTCATCCATTTTTCTCCTTGGCATCTCAAAAATATTTTTATTGATATGTGAATGTTTGTTGACCATGATCAACTGACTTTTAGCTCTCAACGACCAGTCTCTAGAGGGCCAAAATTGTGTTGAATGTGCTGAATGTGTTTAGAGAAAGTATTCAAGATCTGTTTAGGGGAGGAAAGTAAAGTCAGCCTCAACAGATTCAGGCCATCAGAAAGTACTTAAAAAGTTAAACTCCCCTTTTGTTTTCTCCCCCAGGATTTTCCTGCTTAATTTTCTTTCTGAATATTCCTAACTCATCATTTCAAGGTATGTGGGTGATGGGCAGAATGAATCTGGAATAGTTTGTGTAGCTTGTGTTTCTACAGATATTGCTTTATTTTAGGACCACACTCCGAGGTATGTGGGACCCTTAGTTCCCTGACCAGCAATCAAACCCATAGCCCCTGCACTGGAAGGTGGAATCTTAACCCCTGGACTGCCAGGAGAGTCCCTATAGATGTTTCTTTACAAAGCAGTTTGAGGATAAGCAGAACAACTTTTGCTCTCCCCAAATTCAGACTTAAAAAGAGAAACAGGAAATGCTAAGCATTTGCTCAAACTCATGTGACTCTCCAAGTAATTCTAGCCTTCACAGGTTTTCCTACCAAGCTACATTTATGACACTTAAAAAGAAATAGCTTTATTGGCTCATTCTTACTGTGTAACTGAGGCTGTTTACACAAAGAATCCACAAAAGTCAGGAGAACAATTATATAGAGATAATAAAGAGAAAACTATTCTTTTTATTATGCGTGCATGCTAAGTCTCTTCAGTTGTGTCTGACTCTGCAAAACCCTATGTATTGTAAGCTGCCAGGCTCCTCTGTCCATGGGATTCTCCAGGCAAGAATACTGGAGTGGGTTGCCCTGCCCTTTTCCAGGGGATCTTCCTGACCCAGGGATTGAACCTGTGTCTCCTGTGGCTTCTTCACTGCAGGCAGATTCTTTAATGCTGAGCCACAATCCATAGGATTGCAAAGAGTTGGACATTACTAAGCAACTAAGCACATCACACTGGGGAAGCCCTCTTTTTACCATGCTGTATATATATATATATATATATATATGCTCTTTTACCTACATATATCTATAAATAAATATACACCTATGCTAATATATTTCTATATAGCTATGTCTATATATATGTGTGTATATATATGTATACACACCTATATGTACTTATTTACATATATATGTGTATGTATATATGTATATATATACACCTATTTATGGGCTTCCCTGATGGCTCAGTGGTAAAGAATCTGCCTGCAGTGCAGGAGACACAGGAGACACAGGCTTGATCCTTGGGTTGGGAAGACCCCCTGGAGTAGGAAATGGCATCCCACTCCAATATTCTTGCCTGGAGAATCCCAGACAGGGTAGCTTAGTGGGCTACAGTCCATGGGGTTGCAAAGAGTTAGACATGGCTGAGTGACTGAGAATGTCATACCTCTTTACTTATTTATATAGTTATTTAAAAAGTATATATTTATATTAATATTAATATAGACAAATAGGTATATATTTAAATATATATCCATACATAGGTATAGACATTTATAAATATATATTTTATATATAATTAAGTAAATATATGTATATTTAAACACATGAGTCACAGTAAAAAGAGTGATCATCTTTTATTATTTCCATATAATTTTTGTGGGATCTTTGTGCAAATAGTTTATGTATGTTAAATAGTATGTACATAAATATCAACATGCATTTACATACATAAATAGGTAAATAGATATAAGTACAGACCAAGATTTGATAAATGCAAAATGACTATGTATGTATTATTTACAAGGGCAGTCACAGTTTATGCATTTTACAATATGTTTTTATTTCACCTAATACATCCTGAATATCTCTTGTCAATCAGACACAGCATTCCATTTTGTTAATATACCACAGTTTATCAATCCATTTTCCTGTTGATGGACTCCTGATTTCTGATTTTCTGATAGCTGACTATGATGAAGAGGGCTGCTGTGAAGCCTTTTGAACAAAGACTTCATGTACAAGTCTTTCTGTGGACATATGCTCTCATTTTTCTTGGGGAAATTTCTCTAAGAGGAATCACTGGATCATAGGATGACCAAATATGTAGAATTATTTTCATCTTGTAAATGATAAAATGAAAGCAAAAAATTAAGAAAATGCAATCTAGCCTGGGAAACTGCAAATTAAAAATCATGAAGCTTGCCTGGTGGTCAAATGGTTATAACTCTATGTTTTCACTGCAAGGGGCATGGGTTTGATCCCTCTTCTGGGAACTAAGGTCCCTCATGCTGTGCCTCCTGGCCAATAAAAAAAAATAGTAAGGAAGTATTGTCTTCATGAATATTTAGTGGGAGACTTCCCTGAGACATTAACTTTTTAAGATTATATTTTTAAAATTTTCCTTTTGGCTCTCCTGGGTCCTTGACGCTGCACAGGCTTTTCTCTAGTTTTGGAGAGCAGCGGCCACGCTCTAGCTGTGGCGCAGCTTCTCACTGTGGTGGCCTCTCTTGTTGTCGGGCACTTAGGCTTCAGCACTTGTAGCACATGGGCTCTGTAGTTGTGGCAAGTGGGCTCAGTTGCTCCAAGGCCTGTGGGATCTTCCTGGACCAGGAATCGAACTCACGTCTCCTGAACTGGCAGGTGGATTCTTTACCACTGAGCCACCCAGGGAGCCCCTAAGATTACATTTTGAACTCAGGGATGATCAGTCTGTCTTCCTGTTCACTCCTATCTACCATTCCACGTCGAGATGGTCTCCATCTCATGGCTGTCCCACTGCTCAAGAAACCCTTCTGCTAGAGACTTCCCTGGCTGTCCAGTGGTTAAGACTCCACACTTGCAACACAAAGGACTCGAGTTCAATCTCTGGTTGGGGAACTAAGATCCCACATGCCATGTAGAAGGGCCAAAAAAGAAAAAAAAAAAAAAACCCACCTCTGCTAGATTTTCTCATACTTCATTATCTCAGTCACATTTGCCCTGGTCATCCTATAGAATTTCTCTTCCTGACCCTCTCTTAACCTCTGGCTTTTTTTTTTTCAAATTTATTTTTAATTGGAGGATAATTGCCTTATGGTATTGTGTTGGCTTCTGCCATACAACAATATGAATCAGCTTATCAGTTCAGTTCAGTCGCTCAGTGTCCAATTCTTTGAGACCTCATGGACTGCAACGTGCCAGGCTTCCCTGTTCATCACCAACTCCTGGAGCTCGCTCACACTCATGGCTGTACATACGTCCCGTCCCTCTTAAACCTCCCTGCCACCCCATCCCAGCCCTTTAGGCTGTTACAGAGCACTGGGTTTGAGCTTCATGCTTCATACAATAAAATTTTCACTGGCTATCTAATTCTACATATGGTAATATATGTTTCAATGCTACTTTCTCAATTTACCCCACCTCGGGCTCCTTCCTGCGGTTGTTCAGTCGCTAAGTCGTGTCCGACTCTTTGTGGCCCCATGGACTGCAGCACACCAGACTTCCCTGTCCTTCACTATCTCCTGGAGTTTGCTCAAACTCATGTCCATTGCGAAGAAGGCAATAGCACCCCACTCCAGTACTCTTGCCTGGAGAATACCAGGAACAGGGGAGCCTGGTGGGATGCTGTCTATGGGATCGCACAGAGTCGGACACGACTGAGGTGACTTAGCAGCAGCAGCATGTCCAGTGAGTTGGTGATGTCATCCAACCATCTCATTCTCTGTTACCCTCTTCTCTGTCACCTTCTCCTCTTGCCCTCAATCTGGCTTCTTACATCTATTTGCAATCCTTTCTATAGGGAGTAATTTGTTCTCTTGTATCCTCATAAAAATATAAGCTATGTGGAACCAGGACCCGAAGTGCTTTCATTAACTGGTAGGTAAGAGAATGGTAAACCAAGTGCTGAACCTAAGGAGTACTCCGTAGTGGATTGAACATCTGCATGATAGGATAGTGACATGACTGAACTCACTCATTTGACCTTTGATGGATCCTTAGTCACAGATGTGAATGAATGCCTGGATACCCAGGCCTGCCCTTCGAAAGCCACCTGCACGGATACTGTGGGAAGCTACTTCTGCACCTGTAAATCTGGATATGAATCAAGCAATGGGGAGAGACATTTTAATGATCCTGGAGTGACGTGCATAGGTGAGTGCTATTTCAGTAAGAACATTCTAGAAAAAAAGTAGGTCTACTCATCCCTCCTATTGAGAGATTGAACCTAAATTTTGATAATAACTGATCAAATCAATGGCTTTGATAGTGGAGACCTACGTGCTAGGCATGGAAAACAATTTTTTGTTGAATAGCATTAAAGAGCCCTTAAATTCTTTAGTTCAAGGACCTTTTTGTTTAGACTGCATAGTCTTTGGATCTAAGTACTAAGTAAGAAGGAATGTTACCAGGGATGTATAAAAGGCATTTGTCCTCAACTTTGAATATTTTAAAGTCCATATTAATAAGGGGTTGGCAGACATGTATAACCTAATGAGTTTTTCTCATTGGAAATTTGTTGTTCAGTTGCTAAGTCATGTCTTACTCTTTGCAACCCCATGGACTGCAGTATGCCAGGCTTCCCTATCCTTCAGTACCTCCCAGAGTTTGCTCAAATTCATGTGCATTGAGTTGGTAATGCTACCTAACTGTCTCATCCTCCGCTACCCTCTTCTTCCTTTGACTTCAACCTTTCCCAGCATCAGGGTCTTTTTCAAAGAGTTAGCTCTTCACTTCAGGTGGCCAAAGTATTGGAGCTTCAGCTTTAGTATCAGTCCTTCCAATGAATATTCAGGACTGATTTCCTTTAGAATCGATTGATTTGATCTCCTTGATGTCCAAGGGACTCTCAAGAGTCTTCTCCAGCGTCACAATTTGAAGGCATCAATTCTTTGGTGCACAACCTTCTTCATGATCCAACTCTCACATCCGTATACGACTACTGGAAAAATCATAGCTTTGACTATACAGACCTTTGTTGGCATTGACAAAATGATGTCTCTGCTTTATAATATGCTGTCTAGATTTGTCATAGCTTTCCTTCCAAGGAGCAAGTTTCCTAATACACTAAAAAAAAAAATAGAGTTCACACAAAATTTTATTACTACCATTTTGCATTTGGGGGTTTCAAAAAACTATTAGCATTTACATTTGTGTTTGTAGCAAAAAACTAATGAATTGTTATAAAGATTTGTGCATGGAAATTTGTTTTCATTATATGTTCTAACATGTTATTGCTTCAGTTTAGAAAGTAGTTTTTAGAAAGTATTTTATAAGAACTTAACTTCTAAAACACACTAGTGATTTTTCTAATGTTGTTCCTGACTTTTTCAAATGGAGAAATCAACTCATTTTAAAAAGTTGTTTATATATTTATTTTTTATGTAGAAACTTTCCAAGGAGTAGGATTATGGAATCATATGATAACTCTATTTTTATTTTTTTAAGTACTCCACACTGTTCTCCATAGTGGCTGTATCAATTTGCATTCCTACCAACAATGTAGGAGGATTCCCTTCTCTCCACACCCTCTTCAGAATGTATTGCTTGTAGATTCTGAACATAAGAATACCAACTGTGCTCAAGACACAGAGAACACGGACTCATCGTAAAGTCATCTTAGTTCTTCCATTGTTTTCTGCACAGATGAATTCTGTGTATATTTAGTTACTCCATCACACCCCGACCCCATGGACTATAGCCCACCAAGCTCCTCTTGTCCATGAAACTTTCCAGGCAAGAATACGGAAGCAGGTTACCATTTTCCTGACCCAGGATCAAACCCACATCTCTTGTGTCTCCTGCCTTGGCAGGTAGATTCTTCACCACTAGCACCACCTGGGAAGCCCAATGAGTTCCATTCTGTTTTCTAAATCTTACCCCACTGTTTCCTTCGGGAATTTCTTGTATGGTGTTTTCATATTTTCTTACACTTTGTCACTTCCTCTGAGAAATATTTGCTAATCTCATACTTTAAAACTCTACTCACCACTCTCTGTCCTTCTACTGTTTTTTAAACAATAAATAAATATGTGTGTTAGTTAGTACTAGTCACTCATTCATGTCCAACTATGCAACGCCATGGACTATAGCTCCCCTGGCTCCTCTGTCCATGGGATTTCCCAGGCAAGAATACTAGAATGGGTTGACATTCCCTTCTCCAAGGAATATTCCCGACCCAGAGATTGAGCCTGGGTCTCCCACATTGCAGGTGCATTCATTACAGTCTGAGCCACCAGGGAAGCCCACATTAGACTATTTTTTTAAGTAATATGTATTCAACATTTTTTTAAGTAAAAAAAAGTTTGAAGTATTTATTGTGGTTTTTCAGTTGCTAAGTTGTGTCCAACTCTTTGCAACCCCATGGACTGTAGCACACCAGGCTTTCCTGTCTTTAACTATCTCCCAGAGTTTGCTCAAATTCATGTCCATTGAGTCAGTGATGCTATCTAACCATCTCATCTAACTGATTATTCTACTCTGATTTTCCTTGCTTGTAGTTACCCTTCATTAACATGGTATTAGGGTTCCCTGGTGACTCAGACAGTAAAGAATCTATCTTCCTGTCATCATCCTCATGGATGGACTCCAACATTAGAAAAAAAAATGTCTTACATACTCCAATAAAACTTGATTTTAAAAAAGGAAAATAAATATAAGTAATCCTGTTCACTGCTCTGACACTGGCTGACCATCTCGGTTGGGTTGGCACTTAGTGGCTTTCTAGAGGCAAAACTTTCAGCTTTATATTGAGACAGCCTTGAGCAAACCAAGGCGAGTGCCTTGAAATGCACAGACTGTGACCTGTGTGTGGTGGACACGTCACAAACGTGGCATGAAAAGGTGAACTCATGGAGCCCTGAGTGACCCCATGGAGCCCTGTCACCGGCTGATTCACTTTTCCTCCTTTTCCTGCCACAGATAAGGATGAATGCCTGAACAGCACAGCGTGCCCACTGACAGCCACGTGTAAGAACACCCGGGGAAGCTACTCATGTGTCTGCAAGCCTGGGTTTGAGACACCTGATGGGAGAGCTCAATTTACTGGCTCCAGAGGAACTTGCATAGGTAAGCAGATTCCCTGACGCCTTCCAGTGAAAATTTCCTTAGAGAAAGAGTTGAGCAAAACAAACAATGCATCAGTACAGATCTTGCTTCAGTATGCTAATAACCTTTCAGTTCCTCAGTATCTAAACACTGTCCTTTGATATAGCTGTTTATGTGTGCATAACATGTATGAGTGTGTGCCAGTCGCCTCAGCTAGTTTCGTTCTTTGCACCCCATGGACTGTAGCCCGCCCGGCTGCTCTGTCCATGGGATTCTCCCAGCAAGAATACTGGAGGGAGTTGCCATTTCCTTCTCCAAGGGATATTCCTGACCCAGAGATCAAACCCTGGTCTCCCAAATTGTAGGCAGATTCATTACAGCTGAGCCACCAGGGAAGCCTAAATATGTTTATAACTATTTTTTAATTAAAAATTTTTTATTTAAGTATTTATTGTTGTTGTTCTCTCGCTTAGTTGCATCCAACTCTTTGCAACTCCATGGACTGCACATGCAGGCTTCCCTGTCTAACTGTCTCCCAGAGTTTGCTCAGATTCATGTCCATTGAGTTAGTGATGCTATCTAATCATCTCATCTAACTGATTATTCTACTCTTTAATTTCCCTTGCTGGTAGTGTACTCTTCATTAACATGGTATTAGGGCTTCCTTGATGACTCAGACAGTAAAGAATCTATCTTTCTGTCATCATCCTCATGGATGGGCTGCAACACTAGAAAAAAAAGTGTTTTGTGTACTCCAATAAAAATTAATTTAAAAAATGGAAAGTAAATATTAGTAATCCTGTTCACCGCTCTGACACTGGCTGAACATCTCACCTGGGTTGGCAATTAGCGGTTTTCTAGAGGCAAAACTTTCAGCTTTATATTGAGACAGCCTTGAGCAAATCAAGGTGAGTGCCTTGAAATGCACAGACTGTGACCTGTGTGGTGGACACGCCACAAACATGGCATGAAAAGGTGAACTCATGGAGCCCTGAGTGACCCCATGGAGCCGTCACCGACTGATTCACTTTTCCTCCTTTTCCTGCCACAGATAAGGATGAATGCCTGAACAGCACAGTGTGCCCACTGACAGCCACGTGTAAGAACACCCGGGGAAGCTACTTATGTGTCTGCAAGCCTGGGTTTGAGACACCTGATGGGAGAGCTCAGTTTACTGACTCCGGAGGAACTTGCATAAGTAAGCAGATTCCCTGACGCCTTCCAGTGAAAATTTTCTGAGAGAAAGAGTTGAGGTAAACAAGTGAAGGAAAACAGTGCATCAGTATGGATCTGGCTTCAGTATGCTAATAACCTTTCAGTGCCTCAGTATCTAAACACTGTCCTTTGTTATAGCTGTTTATGTGTGCTTAACATGTATGTGTGCACACATGTTTACGAGCGCCAGTCACTTCAATCATGTTCTAT
>SJYC01019517.1:0-13471 GCA_006408675.1 Madoqua kirkii
CTCTGAGACCCCATTTTTATCAACATAAGTGGAAAGAATTCTTCAAAAATGTTATGGTTAAGAATTGGTGAGAAAACATATGGGAAAGAACACTGGCACAGTGATCTCCCCATTGATAACTGTTCCTCTTCCTCCTCAATGCCAGTGGGAGGTGGGGCTCTCACTAGGAAAAGGAAAAGGACAAGTCATTTACAGAACAGAGTGTGCCTTGCGTCTCTCCAGAGGAAGGTTCTTCTGAAAGACACTGTTTGTGACCCTCTCTGACAGTCCTCTTGGTATACAGAGTAATTGAGTTTCCCTCCTATTCAATTGGGCTGCTTCCTTAAAAGTAGTGATTAAAACAGATTTACTGGAGGGCAAGATGACATTTATATGGACTAGAGGCATTTTCCTGTTCATTTTGTTTGGGGAGTAACCTTTCAGAAAGGGTAGATTTAATTTAGGGAACACTTCATTAAGCCGAGGACAGATCACTAGAAGGAAAATTCTTACAAGGAAAAATGCCATCCTCTCAGAAGGGTGTGCTCAGTTTTAACAATCTGACAGTTAAGGGAATTGAGGATTTGGGGAGGGAGGGTGTGCTTCTTCTGGTTGGTGGTACTTGGACTTCTCTCCCTTTTTTTCTTGCATTTCCCCTGCCTTTTGTTGGTTTTAAACAGTCAGTGGTGCAGGAGTGCCTACTCACTATTGCCAGCAATTGTTGGTGAAGTCAAAAAATAGACAGAGCTGTGTACATGCAGACACTTTGGGTGCTAATTTGTGTGTTAAATTTATTCGAAGAGTGATCATCTTTTCTCTGATCACAAAAATTCACCTTCAGTTATTAGAGCTATTCAGAGATCTGTTAGGATGGTAGTATGTCAACTCAGAAAGTTGAGTTCTCAAGCAGAAAACTTCAAGGAATAAGACAGACCTCATTCTCTTGGAAGACACAGTAGCCAGGGGGAATACCACATTTATACAAAAGCAGCAGTGCTCACTAAATCTTTCCTTCTTGACCCTTGTAGAGCAGAACAAAAATATATTTTGTCCATGATCTCTGGGTGGTCTTTGGCAAGTCTTTTGGGGTGAGAAGTTTTCTCCTGTGTGTTTTCATTGTGTTGTTGGTTTTGTACCTTTGAGCAATTTTCTCACTGCCTCTCCAGGTTGTTCCGTTGAATATTCTCTTATGGGTCTAATGGCAAAATCTCAAAAAGACTGAAACCAGGTTTTCAAACCTCTCTTTCATTCTGCTTCTTGTACTCAGAGTGCTGTCCAAGTGCCAACCGCACCATCCACCCTCTCCCTCTGGCATAGTGCCAAGCCCAATAATGTCAGGTCCTTAAAGATGCACTAATTCAATCATGTTCAGAATTTAGCACAAACTGCCTTAAATTTTATGCAAAAGAACTAGCATCACCTTTGTTTCTATGGAGTATACCCTGGACTAGAAAGACTTCCAGGGAAGCCCTTGAAAGACTTCAGTATCTTAACCTACCATGGAAAAGAAGAATCTGAAAAAGAGTATGTGTAGATAAATAGATATTGATATTGATACTAAGCAAGACCCATGGGGCTCCTGAGCACAAAAGCCTTTCTGTGTCCCACATTTCTCGACTACACGAAATAGGTTTCTTTCAGCCTCCTTGACCTTCCCTGAGTTCCAAGGGGCAGGTTCAGACAGATGCTAATTAGAGAAGGAAGGGCATGCAGAGACTAGAGAGGAGCAGTAGGGAAACAATAGTGCAGCCTTGGGGCAGAGTCCTGGTTCCCCCTCAAGGGATACACAGGACAACATCTTTGAGCTGTTTTGCAGATACTGAACCTCCCACTGGTGAGAGAAATTAAGTACACTGTCCACAAGCACGGAAACCCCAGACTAGTTGCAACTAGAAGGCTGATGATACTGACTCCCTCCTACCTCACCACCAATTAGACTCAGAAGGTAAACGGTCTGTCTGCAATGCAGGAGACCGGGGTTCGATCCCTGGGTCAGGAAGAGCTGGAGTAAGGGAATGGCTACCTACTCTAATATTCTTGCCTGGAGAATCCTATGGTTGGAGGAGCCTGGAGGGCTACATCTATGTGGTTGCAGAATCAGACACAACTGAATGACTAACATTTTCACTTTGACTTCAACCAATCAGAAAAAAGTCCATGAGCTGATCACACTCTCTTTTAACTATTACTATACAACTCCTCACTACCCCCTCTAGGGTAGGACACACAGTTTTAGCCCACTATAGCCTGCTTTGCTTGGCAAAGCAATAAAGCTATTCTTTTATACTTCACCTCAAACTCTGTATCCAGAGCTAATTTGGAGTCAGGTTACTGAGGCCAGATTCAGGATCAATATGGCTAGGTAGCTAGCTAGTTAGATATATAACTAAGGCACTCTGCTGTACTCCTGAAACTAATGCAACATTGTTAATCAGCTATACTCTGATATAAAATAAAAAGTTAAAAAAAATGAAAAAACCCACATAATAAGAGAAAATATTTACAAATGATAAGACGGATTAGGGATTAGTATCCCTCAGCAAAAGATGTGAATAGACATTTTTCCAAAGAAATACAGATGGCCAACAGGCACATGGAAAGGTGTTTAACATTGCTGATCATCAGAGCAATGCAAATCAAAACCACAGTGAAGTAACACCTCACACCTGTCAGAATGGCTATCATCAGAAAGCCTACAGATAAATGTTGGAGAGGATGTGGAGTAAAGGAAACCCTTGTACATTGTCGGTGGAATTTGTCAGTATGGAAAACAGGGATTCCCTGGTGGCTCAGAGGGTAAAGAATCTGCCTGCAGTGTGGGAGACCTGAGTTCGATCCCTGTGTTGGGCATATCCCCTGGAGAAGAAAATGGCAGCTTACTCCAGTATTCTTACCTGGAAAATCCCATGGACAGAGGAGAAGCCTGGCAGGCTACAGACCACAGAGTCACAAAGAGGCGGACATGACTGAGTGACTTCACCTTCACTTTATGGAAAACAGTATGGAGTTTCCTCAAGATACTAAACATAGAACTGTGATATAATCCAGTAATTCCACCCCTGGGTATATATCTGAAGAAAACAAACACATTAATTTGAAAAGATACATTCATCCCAATGTTCATAGCAGTAGTATTTACAATAGCCAAGATACAGAAGCAATCTGTGTCCATCAACAGATAAATGGATAAAGAAGATGTGAGATAGAGAGACAGACAGATATAGATATACACAGAACGGACTACTACTCAGCCATTAAAAAGAATGAAATTCTGACATTTGCAACAATATGGACTAGAGAGTATTATGCTTAGTAAAATAAGTCAGACAAAGACAAATACAAATAAGTATGATATTACATGTGGACTCTAAGAAATAAAACAAATAGATATATAACAAAACAGAAAACAACAGACTCATAGATATAGAGAACAAACTAGTGGCTAGCAGTGGGGAGAAGAGGGAAGGGCAAGATAGGGGTATAGAATTAGAGGTACAAACAAGTATGTATAAAGTAAATAGGCAACAAGGATATATTATATAGCAGAGGGAAATATACCCATTACTTTGTGATCATTTTAAATGGGGTATAATCTATATAAAAATACTGAATCACTATGTTATATACCTGAAACTAATACAGTATTATAAATAAACTATACTTCAGTTTTGGGCTTCCCTGGTTGCTCAAACAATCTGTCTGCAATGCAGAAGACCCAGGTTTGATCCCTGGGGAAGATACCTTGGAGAAGGGAATGGCAATCCAGTATTCTTGCCTGGAGAATTCTATGGACAAAGGAGTCTGGTGGGCTACAGTCCATGGGGGCACAAAGACTCAGATATGAATGAGTGACTAACACACACACAAAGAGACACATATACACACAAACACTTCAATTGGCTAGCAGGCATGACAACCAGCAGGCATGAGTGAGAAGCAGAAACCCCATAATCTCTTTTGTAAAGAAAGCTGGAAGGAAGTTGGAAAAAGGAAAAGTTGGGAGGGAAATTTTCCCAATTTCAGACTGGGAAGAAATATTTTTTTTTTTTTAATTCTCATTCTATTTCTAGGAATCAACCCTAGGTCCCCTACCCCAACCCAAGTTATATTTTCGGAAGACTATAAACAACAGGTATGTTTCCATCTTTGTAAATCTGTGTTTGGTGCCCACCACCAGTATGTGGAAATAAACAGTAATTGCAAATAAAATACTCTTAGAGGGAATATGCTTAAATATAAAATATAAAACAAGGGTTCAAATCAACCTCCCCACACCTGCCAGTGCACATATACATAATGGTCTCTGGGGATAAAAAGATGTTTCTTGATATTAATATTTTTGCATCCTCTCCTATTTCTTCCATATTTTGTTTTAGTGATTGCTTTCCTTCTGAGCAACAATGTATTGTTTGGATAATATATGGCAGCCATGAAGTGTTCTCAGTCAACACTAGTTCTGTACAGAATTAATTATAAAAAAGATGCCATCTGGGACTTCCCTGGTGGTCCAGTGGTTAAGATTCTGTGCATCCAATCCCTGGTCACAGAACTAAGATTTCGCATGCTAAATGGCATGGCCAAATTATTAAAGAAAAAGAGTAAGTACCCACACCCACTCAATTTAACCATCATTATGGTTGATATAATTTCACTGTTGCAAGTGCTGTGTGTTATTGCAAAGAAATCTTTCAAAAATGGCTTACTAAACAGACGTATGTTACATTGAGACAATATGGAAATCAATATTACACCCATAATATGAATTTTCAAAATTCAGTCCCTTGTTTCATTAAAAGATATTTGCAGTTTGATCTAAATTGCCCAGTGTCATATAGAACTTATAGGACTTAAAAAACATGTCTTCTAGACCATTTAGGTTAAAGTGCACTTTTGGAAAACAGACTGTCTCTAGTCACAGTCAAGAATAAAGGCAAATGGAATATAAGCTATAAAAAAGAATACATTTGAGTCAATTCAATGAGGTGGATGAAACTGGAGCCTATTATACAGAGTGAAGTAAGTCAGAAAAAGAAACACCAATACAGCATATTAACACATATATATGGAATTTAGAAAGATGGTAATGATGACTCTATATGCAAGACAGCAAAAGAGACACAGATGTAAAGAACAGACTTTTGGACTATGTGGGAGAAGGCGAGGGTGAGATGATTTGAGAGAATAGCGTTGAACCATGTATATTATCAAATGCAAAACAGATGAACAGTGCAAGTTCAATGGATGAAGCAGGGCACTCAAAGCCGGTGCTCTGGAACAATGCAGAAGGATGCGGTGGGGAGGGAAGAAGGAAGGGGGATTCAGGATTGGGGAACACATGTACACCCATGGCTGATTCATGTTGATGTATGGCAAAACCCCTGCAATGTTGTATACTCCAATTAAAATAAATAAATTAATTTTTTAAAAAAGAAATTACATACACACACAAACCAGTAGAGTAGGAGGAGAATAAATAAAGCTGGGAAAAAAAGAATAAAGGTAAATATGTTATAAAGATTGTTTTCATTAAATTGGAGAGTGGAAAGATATGTCTACATCATTATCTGTTATACACAAAGGTTATATAGAAATAAATATTTTATATAAATATACTAAAATAAAAATAAATTTTAATATTTTGACCATTATGAATGGCATTTGATTGTTTCACTTCCATCCCCCAAAGTTGATATATTCGAATTGCCCCTCCTCCAATTTTAATTTTCTCAGTGAGAAAAAAGATATTAACTTAATAGTTGGGAATACGTAGGCATTTTTGACAGGTAAGCTCTCTAGAAATTATTTTTGAGAATAATGAGGTGGGTGTTGAATTGATTCATTTTTTTCAGATGGATACCCACTAGTCCCAAAACAATGTATTGAACTTTATTTACATTGTGTGTGTGTTAAACTCCAGCAAGTGTGTTTAATTTTGCAGTCTTGCATTCACAGATATGTGAGAGTATTTCTCTGCCAGGACCAACTGTTTTAATAAAGCTTCTGAGAACTTGAGAACAATCTCTGGATGCTTCTAACTGAATGAAAGCCAGTGATACCTTTCTATTCTTTCCTTTTAGGGCACCACCAAGGACCCAAATAGCTCTGTTACCATGGTGACAAAAGGAATACCAGAAGATAATGTCACATTTGTGTTACAGGTTTGAAATCATTCCCAGTTTCTGTGAATGTTTCTCACAGTAGATAATTCTCTATCTTTTTCTTCCTCCAATATGCCTGAAGGAATTAATTATAAGTTAGATGGGACAAACTGTTTTTCCTTTCTGGGTCTCCACATCCCAGGACAAATCCGAACAGCACATGTAGATTTTTAACCTTATTTCTAGAGGTCTCTCCCTTTCTTCTTTTCTGAAAATAAAAATTTTCCCATATTGGATGACAATTGACTGTTTCTTCAGGGGTATACTAAAAAGCTGTAAGAGAAAGTACAAATGCAGGGGAATTAGCAGAAAAGCAAAAGTGAAACCAGGTAGCCTGGGCACCTTCTCAGTTCCTCAGTCGTGTCCGACTCCTGGCAACCCCACGGGCTACAGCCTACCAGGCTCCTCTGTCCATGAGATTTTCCAGGCAGGAATACAGGAGTGGGTTGCCATTTCCTCCTCCAGGGGATTGTCTCCACCCAGGAAACCAGGTAGAAGGTGATGCAAAATCTAGGACAGTGAATTAAAAACATTCAATTACTTCACAATGAAATGAAGATGACAGTGTAAGGTCTGAGTTTCTTCCAGCTTTGTTTAAACATTCACGCCTTTTCCCTACACTGTTCCCTTCTTCTGCTACTGAGCAATGGAAATATTCCCCGAGAAAGCTCATAGTTATGGAAGCTTTCAAGAAATATCTGGAAAATAGAAACTGTAATCTTAGTTTCCTTTTATGATTTCCTCCTAGACAATAGTCATTTTCACATCCACTACTTTTTTGTTTATTCATATTTCATTCTTTAAAAATTTTTAATTGGTATATCACATTCTATTTTTTATTTATTCCTAAGTATTTTATTCTTGTTTAAAATTTGTTAGTTTTAGGTGTATAGCAAAGACATTCAGTTTTATATGTGTATATATATATATATATATATATTCATTCTTTTACAGCTTCTTTTCCCATATAGGTATTGTAGAATGTGGCGTATAGGTTCCTGTGCTATACAGTAGGCCTGTGTATGTTAATCCCAATTTCCTAATTTGTCCCTCCTTGCATCCTGTGTTTCCCCTTTGGTAATCATTAGTTCGTTTTAGAATTCTGTGAGTCTGTTTCTATTTTATAAACGCACTTACAATTTTTAAATTTTTTTTTCCGTTATGGTTTATCATAGGATAGTGAATGTAGTTCCCTGTGCTCTACAGCTCTACCTTGTTTTTTATCCATCGTATGTATAATAGTTCAGTTCAGTTCAGTCGCTCAGTACTGTCCAACTCTTTGCGACCCCATGAATTGCAGCACGCTAGGCCTCCCTGTCCATCACCAACTCCCAGAGTTCACTCAGACTCATGTCCATCGAGTCAGTGTTGCCATCCAGCCATCTCATCCTCTGTTGTCCCCTTCTCCTCCTGCCCCCAATCCCTCCCAGCATCAGAGTCTTTTCCAATGAGTCAACTCTTCGCATGAGGTGGCCAAAGTACTGGAGTTTCAGCTTTAGTATCATTCCTTCCAGAAAAATCCCAGGGCTGATCTCCTTCAGAATGGACTGGTTGGATCTCCTTAGTTAGCATCTGTTAATCCCAAACTCCCACTGCATCCCTCTCCCAAGCCTCTCCCTCTCGGCAACTACAAGTCTGCTCTCTACATCTGCATACTTCTATTTGTATGGCAGGAAATAGCCGATTATTTTGGCAACTTCAGCAACATCACCAACAAGCCATCTCAGGAACATAAGCAAGAAACCGCCCGTTTTGCGACACAGTATCTTGACAGAGTGCAGTCGGCAGCCTATGAAGCTGCCTTCAATCGACCCACAGGAGGAACGCTGAGGAGAGAGTCACAATTTATGGGTAAGCTGCAGTCATAGATTCTCAGGCAGACTCTCAAACTTAATTGGGTTCAGGAAATGCTGGTTGAGGCAGAAAACAGCCTTCTCTTTCTTTACACTGGCAAAATCTATGTATGTACTTGACACGAAATATCTTATTTCTCTTCAGAACCCTAAGTTTGCATTGGATGAGGCTTGAAGGTTCATTTGACTGGACCATCCATTCATCTTTCAAGTCTAACCTATTTTTAAAGTGAATCTTTTGTGGCTGTGTGTACTCTCACTTTTAATCCAAGAGTCACCCTAGGGTTCTTAGGTACAAACCTTTATCAAGGATACACTGAAGGATAAAGCAGTCTTTACTCTTAGAATTAACAAGGCTTCCATGGGCATAAAGAGCACTTAATAAAGTGTCTGATACCTAAAAGGATTTGTGCTGTGTACTTGGCCACTCAGTCAAGTCAGACTCTTTATAACTCTGGACTGTAGCCTGCCAGGCTCCTCTATCCATGAAATTCCCCAGGCAAGAATATTGGAGTGGGGTGCCATTTCCTCCTCCAGAGGATCTTCCTGACTCACTGAACCCAGATTTCCTGTGTCTCTTGCATCGCAGGAGAATTCTTTACCCAATGAGCTATCAGAGAAGCACCCTAGAAGTATTTACTAATAGTCAAATGAATGAATGAATAAATGAATATATGAACAGAAAAGCTGTGGTGTTGTCATCAATTAGAGGATAAAATTTCATTTTAAGAAATTATTTTGTTGAAGTATAGTTATCCCCCTCACAACCTCTAAGTTTTCAAGCTCTTCTTTCCTGCTGACATCATGCGTAAGCAATGATATCTCACATAGTTTTATCTGCATATCACTGATTACTTAGTGGATTAGATGTCTATTTTATGCTGGCCATTAGGTTTCTTTTTTGTGATTATTCTGATTTATATTTTTTGTCCATTTTCCCTTATTCTTTTGCTCTTTGTCCATTGTGTTTTTGGGTTTTATCTTATTGATATTTAGGAGCTTTTTACATATGATGGACCTCATTTATGTCTCTAAATATCTTCTGCCAATCTATGGTTTGTTGAAAGGATGTTTGAGTGGAGATGTTTTCACTTTTGATGTAATCAAATTTGTCTGTCTTAGAGAGGAGGTGAGGGACATAACGAATTTCAGGGAAGCAGTTTGTGATGCTAATTAGAGTGAATAGAGTAGGCTTGGAGAGAAGGCAAGATTTGTGAGAAGACTTGAAGAAGAAGGAGTGAGCTGCATGCATATCTGGGGGAGAATGATACTGGTCAGAGGGCTTGAGGTAAGCATTCCTGTTGTGTTGGAGATACTTGCAGAGTGGCTGAAGGTGACTGGTCAAGGAACTGATGCAAGGCAAGATCAAGCAGGGTCTTCCTGGGAATTGTAACAATGCTGACTTTTATTCAGGGAGACCCTATCTGATTCACATTTTGAAAGGATCCCACTGGCTGCTCTGGGAGAACAATGAATGAAGTTAGATGATTGAGATGAGCCAGGAGAGATCTCCTGGTGGGCCAGATGAAGTCAGTGCCCCAAATCATATTCACACCAAGGTTGGTGTCTTTTCAGGAAAAGGTCTAGATTTGCTGCCAGGGTGCATGTGGAGTTTAAGAGAAAGAGAAAGTTTGGTGCTGAAGTTGATTAATATGTAGATGATGAAAGTATTTAGCGTATTCAAAACAAAAGAGGTTGAAGAGTGAGTATGGAGAGATGTAGGGAAGAAAGAAGATGTCTTGTGATTCTTTTTTTAATTAATTTTTTTTTAATTTTTGGAGTATGCTTGCCTTGCAGTGTTGTGTTAGTTTCAACTATACAGCAAGGTGAATCAGCTACTTTTTTTTTTTTCTATTTCCTTCCCATTTAGGTCACCACAGAGCACTGAGTAGAGTCCCCTGTGCTAGAAAGTAGCTTCTCATTAGTTATCTGTTTTATTTGTTGTTAGGTTTTAGTTGCAAAGTCGCATCCAACCCTTTGAGACCCCATGGACTGGAGCCTGCTAAATTCCTCTGTCCATGGGGTTTCCCAGGCAAGAATACTAGAGCGGGTTGCCATTTCCTCACCAAGGGATCTTCCTGATTCAGGGACAGAATTCACATCTCTGGCATCTCCTGCATTGGCAGGCAGATTCTTTACCACTGAGCCACCTGGGAAGCCCATAGTATCAATAGTAAATGACATATTGTTATTGTTCAGTCACTCAGTCATGTCTGACTCTTTGTGACCCCATGGACTGCAGCAGCCAGACTTGCCTGTCATTCACTATCTCCTGAAGCTTGTTCAAACTCATGTCCATTGAGTCGATGATGCCATCCAACCATCTCATCCTCTGTCACCCCTTTCTCCTGCCACCTTTGATCTTTCCCAGTATCAGGGCCTTTTCTAGTGAATTGGTTCTTCACATCAGGTGGCCAAAGGATTTGAGCTTCAGCTTCAGCATCAGTCCTTCCAATGAATATTCAGGAGTGATTTCCTTTAGGATTGACTGATTTGATCTCCTTGCAGTCCAAGGAACTCTCAAGAGTCTTCTCCAACACCACAGTTCAAGAGCATCAGTTCTTCAGTGTTCAGTCTTCTTTATGGTCCAGCTCTCACATCCATACATGACTACTGGAAAAACCATAGCTTTGACTATACGGACCTTTGTTGGCAAAGTAATGTCTCTGCTTAATATGCTGTTTAACTTTGTCATAGCTTTTCTTCCAAGGAGCAAGCATCTTTAAATTTCATGACAGCAGTCACTGTCCACAATGATTTTGAAGTCCAAGAAAGTAAAGTCCATCACTGTTTCCCTTGTTTCCCCATCTATTGGCATGAAGTGATGGGACCAGATGCCAGGATCTTAGTTTTCTGAATGTTGAGTTTTAAGCCAATTTTTTCACTCTCCTCTCACCTTCTTCAAGAAGCTGTTTAGTTCCTCTTTGCTTTCTGCTGTAAGAGTGGTGTCATCTGCATAAGTAAGTAAGTTCAGTCACTGCTTTGTGTCCAACTCTGCGACTCCATGTACTGCAGCATGCCAGGTTTCCCTGCATATCTGAGGTTATTTATATATTGAATTTCATCCCTCCAATAAGAGACTGGGTACCCAAATAAAGCCAACAGCTTCTATGTGTCCACTCCAACTCCATCACCCAAACTCCAGTTTTCATCTGAAGCTCCTACAGTTGTCATTTTTTAAATTTAATTTTTACTTATTTTTCTGCCACACCATGCAGCATGTGGGATCTTGGTTCCCTAAATAGGGATCAAACCCATGCCCCTTGCAGTGGGACATGGATTCCTAACCACTGGGCACCAGGGAAGTCCTTGTCATTTTTTAAAATGGGATGGACAAGGATATTATATTTTAAAATAAGTGTTTATAAGGATTTCCAACATTCATGCAGATTTTCTGTTTTTCTTTAGTTATTGAAGCACTGACCATCAAGAATGGTTGCAAAACAGAAAATGAGATAGTTAAATTACAGATTGAAAAGGAGACGATGGACATCGATTGCACTGTTGTCACTGGAGGAGGAACTGGAGGTAACAGAAGTTACTAAATTATCTCAACATCTCTAGAATTGGGGGCAGGGAAACTTACTCTTATTTTTTATTGAGTTATATTAACAATTAATACACAATATTGTACTAATTTCATGCATGTGTGCATGCTAAGTCACTTCAGTCTGTCCAACTTTTTGCCACCTTATGGACTACAGCCCACCAGGCTTCTCTGTCCATAGGGATTCTCAAGATAAGAATACAGGAGTATTCTTGCCTAGGGTTTCCAGGCCCTCCCCCAAGGGATCTTCCCGACCCAGGGTTCGAACCCATGTCACCTGTGGTTCCTGCACTGCAGGTGAATTCTTTACCACTGAGCAGTAATTCTTTACCAGGGAAGTTCAATTTCAGGCATACAACAGGCTGATCTGATGCTTTTGTACATTATAAATGATCACCTCACTATACAAAATTGTTACAATATCCTTGACTATATTCTCTGTCTGTAACATCTTTGTGACATATATTTTGCAGCTGAAAGTTGGTACCTCTTAATCCCCATCACCCTTCTTCTCCCCATGCCCCCTTCATATTCTCTTCTCTCAAAACCACCACTTTGTTTTCTGTGTCCATGAATCTGTTTTTCTTTTGTCTTGTGTTTTAGATTCCACATAAAAGTGAAATCATGTGGGACTTGTTTTTCTATGTCTGACTTATTTCACTAACATAACATCATACCCTCCAGGTCCATCCATGTTGCTGTAGATGGAAAGACTTCATTCTTTTCATGGTTGTGTAATATTCCATTGTGTATATATACCACTTCTTTATCCATTCATCTATGGGAGGACACTTAGATTGCTTCCGTATCTTGACTATTGTAAACTGTGGTGCTAGGGACAGAGGGGTTATCTCTACTAGAATCCAGACATAGCCTTAACATCCTGCAAGTAGAAAGGCTTTGAAATATCCCCCATCTATTTTTTCAAGGATGTATGGTCTAATAAATTAGGATTCAGAGTCCTACATTCCATATCTGACTCCTAAGAAACTGGCCAGATAAATCCTTAACTGGCAACACATTCCCAGTCTCCTCCTCAGGTTCATTGGTTCTTTGCTTCCTTTCAGGTGCTGTGGTCTTTATTTCTTACAAGTCTTTCGGGTCCATCTTAGATGGCTCCTTTGTGTCTAAGGAAAACCTAACTCTTGATGAAAAGCTGGATCACTTTCAATTGAATTCCAAGGTGATAAGTGGTACCACAGGATGCAAGAAGAATTGTTCCCTGGCCAAACCCGTGAACTTCACGTTTCACCATATACAGGTGGGCAAAGTATCCACTTGTTTGAGCACCTAGAAATTTCTACTGATCATACCTATAAACCTAGTAGTGAAAAAGTATGGCTTTTACAGTCAGTTCTTTCTGCCCGGGCTGATTTATCAGGAATTGTTGATGGAGATTTGAAATTCAACCCAGTCTTTGGTTAAGAGTTATTCCAATAATTACATGATGGGAATTATTCCTTCAACAGACTATAAAGTGATTTTTTAAAAACCGTAGCCTTATTTACTGTTGGGAAATAAACAAACAAACATGTCTCTTTACAATCCCATGGACCAGAGTCAGCCAGGCTCCTCCATCCATGGAATTTTCCAGGCAAGAATATTGAAGTGGGTTGGAACTTTCTCCTCCAGGGGATTTCTCCCAACCCAGAGGTCAAACCAGTGTCTCCTGCACTGTCAGGCAGATTCTTTACCACCGAGCCACCAGGGAAGCCCAAGATGTTCATAGTAAGGTCTTTAAAGTAAAATCATCAAGTCACATACTTTAAGTATGTAAAGTTATATTTGTCAAGTATTCCTCAATAGAGCTGGGAAAAACTAAAAGACTCAACTTAATCAGAATCCAACAACACATTAAAAAGATCATACACTATGACCAAGTGGGCTTTATCCCAGGGATTCAAGGGTTCTTCAATATCCACAAATTAATCAAT
>SJYC01019518.1:0-20309 GCA_006408675.1 Madoqua kirkii
TACCACATCTTCTTTATCCATTCCTCTGCTGATGGACATTTAGGTTGCTTCCATGTCTTGGATACTATAAATAGAGGTGCAATGAACATTGGGGAGCATGTATTTTTTCAAAGTACAGCTTTCTCTGGATACATGTTCAGGAGTGGGATTGCTGAATCATATAGTAGTTCTAGTTTTACTTTTTTAAAGAATTTCTATACTGATCTCCATCTTGGTTTTACAAATTTACATTCCTACCAATATTGTAGGAGGGTAAAATAGGTACTATTTTAACGTTCATTTATTTCCTTTTAATAGCAGATGTTTGAGCATATTTATTTATTTAAAATTTTTGAGCATATTTTTGCCACCAAAAAGTCTACAAACAATAAATGCTGGAGAGGGTATGGAGAAAAGGGAACTCTTTTACACTGTTGGTAGGAATGCAAACTAGCACAGCCACTGTGGAGAACAGTGTGAAGATTTCTCAAAAAACTGGAAACAGAACTGCCATACAACCCAGCAATCCCACTGCTGGGCATACACACTGAGGAAACCAGAATCAAAAGAGACATATGTACCCCAGTGTTCACTGCAGCACTGTTTACAATTGTTCAGACATGGAAGCAACCTAGATATCCACTGGCAGACAAATGGATAAGGAAATTGTGGTACCTATACACAATGGAATATTACTCAGCTATAAAAAAGAATGCATTTGAGTCAGTTCTAACAAATGGATGAAACTGGAGCCTATTATACAGAGTGAAGTAAGTCAGAAATATAATGCATATATATGGAATTTAGAAAGACAGTAACAACAACCCTATATGCATGGCAGCAAAAGAGACACAGTTGTAAAGAACAGACATTTAGACTACGTGGGAGAAGGCAAGAGGGGGATGATTTGAGAGAATAGCATTGAAACATGTATATTACCATATGTAAATAGATGACCATTGTAAGTGTGATGCATGAAGCAGGGCACTCAAAGCCTATACAGAGTGAAGTAAGTCAGAAATATAATGCATATATATGGAATTTAGAAAGACAGTAACAACAACCCTATATGCATGGCAGCAAAAGAGACACAGTTGTAAAGAACAGACATTTAGACTACGTGGGAGAAGGCAAGAGGGGGATGATTTGAGAGAATAGCATTGAAACATGTATATTACCATATGTAAATAGATGACCATTGTAAGTGTGATGCATGAAGCAGGGCACTCAAAGCCGGTGCTCTGGAACAGCCCAGAAGGGATGGTGTGGGGAGGAAGCTTGGGAGGGGGCTTCAGGATGCATGTACACCCATGGTTGATTCATGTTGATGTATGGCAAAAACCACCACAATATTGTACAGTAATTAGCCTCCAATTAAAATAAATAAATAATTTTTAATGATAAAAATAAAAAAAAATTTTTAAGAAAAACAATTTTGAGCACATTTAAATACTGATGGGTAGAGAAGAAGTCATCCTTGTATCTCTAATATCTAGCATACCATACATACTTAATATATATTTGTTGAATAAACAAATGAGTAGATGTATAAACATATAATTGTGAATATAAATTACATGATTTGGAAGTGATTTCACCAAGTGTTCTTAAATCTTCAGTTTTTACATTTGTTCAACTCAGGATATAGTCTGATGATTAGTCAGTTTAGGCTAAAGTGTGCTACAGTGACAAAGAAGTCCCAACATCTCAGTGGCTTGACAAAGCAAATATGTTTTTGTGAGCTATTTTTGCAAAGTCTAGTGTGGATCAAGAGGCTCTTCCCCATGTGAGATTCAGCTTTTAGTAATGGAATATCACTCAGCTATAAAAAAAGAATGCATTTGAGTCAGTTCTAATAAGTGGATGAAACTGGAGCCTATTATATGGAGTGAAGTAAGTCAGAAAGAAAAGCACCAATACAGTATATGAATGCATATATATGGAATTTAGAAAGACAGTAATGACAACCCTACAACAAGACAACAAAAGAGACACAGATGTAAAGAACAGACGTTTGGACTATCTGGGAGAAGGCAAGGGTGGGATTATTTGAGAGAACAGCATTGAGATATGTATATTACCACATGTAAAAGAGATGACCAGTGCAAGTATGATACATGAAGCAGAGCAGTCAAAGCCGGTGCTCTGGAACAGCCCAGAGGGATGGTGTGGGGAAGGAGCTAGGAAGGGGCTTCAGGATGGGGGGAATGCATGTGCACCCATGGCTGATTCATGTCAATGTATGGCAAAAACCACCACAATATTGTGATTAGCCTCCAGTTAAAATAAATAAAAATTTTAATGATAAAAATAAAAATCTAAAAAAAGGAAAAAAATTTTTGAGCATATTTAAATGCTGGTGAATAGAGAAGAAATCATCCTTGTATCTCTAATATCTAGCATGCCATATATATTTAATATATATTTGTGGAATAAAAAAATGAGTGGATGTGTAAAAATATAATTGTGACTGATAAAATTATGTGATTTGGAAGTTATCTCACTAAGTGTGCATAAATCTTCTTCAGTTTGTTCAACTGTTAGGATATAGTCTGATGATTAGTCAGGTTAGGCTAAAGTGTGCTACAGTGACAAAGAAGTCTCAATATCTCAGTGGCTTGACAAAGCAAATATGTTTTTGTGTGCTATTTTTGCAAAGTCTAGTGTGGATCAAGAGGCTCTTCCCCATGTGAGATTCAGCTTTACTATTTTTATGACTGTGCTGGGTCTTCATTGCTTTGTGCAGGGTTTCACTAGTTGTGGTGGGTGGGGGCTACTCTTTCTTGGGTGCTCACGTTTCTCACTGAGGTGGCTTCTCTTGCTGTGGAGCACAGGCTCTAGGCATGAGGGCTTCAGAAGTTGCAGTACATGGACTCAATAGTTCTGGCACATGAATTTAGTTGTTCCAAGGCATGTGGGATCTTCCCAGACCAGGGGTTGAACTTGTATCTCCTGCATTGGTAGGCAGATTGTTAGCCCCTGTGGCACCATGGAAGTCCTCTGCTTTTTTTTAATGATTCTATTATTTTGACACATGACCTCATTGGTTGTTGCTGGAGGGGAAGACAGTTGAAGACTGTGTAGAATTCAGGCATATGTCACTGCAACCAATATCTCATCCACTAGAATTCAGCCACATGCCCCAGACTATCTGAAATGAGGCTGGAAAATATCTGCCATGGCCCATGTGTGCAAGGAAAGGCTTTGGTGGAGACACCACATTGCATTGTGTTTGTGCCACCTGACCGCCCATGCATGTTCTTTTGTGGACTTTCAGGAGCTCCTTGGTGATGTTGTACAAGTATCCCTAGTCTGCTCCAAAGGAATTTCAACATATTTTCTTTTTTAACTATTTGACTGTGCTATGAGGCATGTGGGATCCTAGTTCCTGACCAGGGATGAAACCTGCATCCCTGCATTGGAAGCATGGAGTCTTAACCACTAGACCACCAGGGAAGTCCCCAGGTTTCAACATATTCTAACTATAAAATCTCGTACTTTTTCACATGATCTTCAGTGCTTTCTATTTTGACTCTCTATTTTTTTTTCCTTAGGGTATACTTGCCTTGCAATGTTGCACAACAAAGTGCATTAGCTATAGCATGCCGCATGTTAGTCACTCAGTCATGTCCAACTCTTTGCAACTCCATGGGCCATAGCCCACTAGGCTCTTCTGTCCATGGAATTCTCCAGGCAAGATTACTGGAGTGGGTTGGCATTCCCTTCTCCAAGGGATCTTCCTGACCCAGGGATCGAACCCTGGTTTCCCATGCTGAAGGCAGATTCTTTACTTTCTGAGCCACCACATATATCCCCTCTCTCATGGCCCTCCTTCCCACCCACCCCAATCTCACCCCTCTAGGTCATCATAGAACACCCAGCTAGGCTCCCACTAGCTAGCTGTAGCTATCTACACATCGTATCTTTACACATGGCAGTACACATACCTCAGAGAAAACCATTTAAAAAATGAAATGATAATTCTCAGAATGGGAGAAAATAATGGCAAACACAGCAACTTACAAGGAATGAATCTCTAAAATATACAAGCAGCTCATGAAACTCAATATGAGAAGAGACACACCCAACCAAAAAATGGGCAGACCTATGTAGACATTTCTCCAAAGAAGACACACAGATGGCTAAGAGACACATGAAAAGATGCTCAACATCATGAACTATCAGAAATGCAGATCAAAACTACAATGAGTAGTTCACCTTACATGGGTCAGAATGGCCATCATTTAAAAAAAATGATTCTGATATTGGCCCACAATTAGTATCTTTTTTTTTCTTTCAGATAAACTTAATCTTTTATTCAATAACCTTATGGATTTTGAGAGATCGACTTTCTTCCCTCAATAAAGATGTGTCCAAGATACAAAACACAAGGTAAAATGGGTTTAGACAGTTTAATGGGCTTAGCATAGGTTGCAGTTCTAAAGGATTGCTTTTTCAAGCATGCATGCATGCCCAGTTACTAAGTGGTGTCCAATGCTTTGTGACCTCATGCACAGTAGCCCATCAGGCTCCTCTATCCATGGGATTTCCCAGACAAGAATACTGGAGTGGGTTGCTATTTCCTCCTCCAGGGGATCTCTCTGACACAACAATTAAATCCATGTCATCTGCATCGGCAGACTGATTGTTTACCTACTGAGGCACCTGGGAAGCCCTAAATAGTCATCTGTAAAGAGTTGCCTACCATGTTAGGCTGCTGCTGCTGCTAAGTCGCTTCAGTCATGTCTGACTCTGTGCGACCCCATAGATGGCAGCCCACCAGGCTCCTCCATCCCTGGGATTCTCCAGGCAAGAACACTGGAGTGGGTTGCCATGTTAGGAACCACTGTCAAATGAGAATCACCCATAAAGTCATATATATCTGAAACTTTGAAATTAATAAGAAGATTCATAGAACCAGAAAGTAGAAGTGATGTTGCCAAGGGGTGAGGGTAGGAAGGAATGGGCATTTATTGTTTTTTGGATACAGAGAGAGGTTCAGTTCTTCAGGGTGAAAAAAAGCTCAGTAGAAGGATAGTGTTGCTGGTAGTACAACAATGTGAATGTATTTAATGATTCTGAACTGTGTGCTCAAATATAGTTGTAGTAAATTTTGTGTTATGTGTTTTTGCCATATTAAAAATATATAATGGTAAAATACCTTTCCTTGAGGAGGAAATGGCAACCCACTTCAGTATTCTTGCCTGGGAAATCCCATGGACACAGGAGCCTGGCGGACTATACAGTCCACTGAGTCACAAGAGTCAGACATGACTTAGCGACTAACAACCACCACTACAAAATATCATTCCAATTATAAATATTCATATTAGAGGAAAACACCATGGAATAAACTCATGTTCATCTATTACAGTTTTTACAGTGGAAATGATAGCCATTACTTCCAAATATTGTGCTCACAACCACAGTTTCTCCAAGTCCATCCTGGCTTGAGAAAAGTTCACAAGTAATTAGAGAGAACTGCATTCCAGGTGGCTCAGTGGTAAAGAATCTGGTTGCCAGTGCAGGAGACATAGGCTTGATCCCTGAGTTGGGAAGATCCCCTGGAGAAGGAAATGGCAATCTATGGAAGCCTACAGTATTCTTGCTTGAATAATTCCATGGACAGAGGAGCCTGGAGGCTACAGTTCATGGGGTTGCAAAGAGTCAGATATGATTTAGCAACTAAATAACAACAACTGGAGAGGAAGGCAGATGGGGCCTGAAGACAAAACAACATATTATTCAAGAGAGAAGGTGGTGGGTTGGTGACTGTCCGTCTTGGTGTTAACAGGATGCTGACGTTTAAAGCCATTGCTCAGCTCTTCCTCTTGGGCTGTTCCTGGTGCCTTGGCTTCTTTCTCGCTGAACAGATAAAGGAACCCCTCAGATCCATCATCGCCTATGCTTTCACCATCACCAATGTCCTACAGGGAGTCTACGTCTTCCTGGTCCACTGCCTCCTCAACCAGCAGGTAATAGGACCCATCCTGTCTTCTTCCCAGCTCCCAGCGGGGGTCCTCTCGTGCATTTACCTGGCTAGCCTTTCTCTCCCACATGATGCCCTCCTGCCTGATGTGATCCCATTTTCCTCAAGCCTGCCGTTCTTCACTGAGTCCGAGAGTTCAAGCCCCTGTTTGTAGATGCATTTTTTATGTACTTGTGGGACGAGGTGAGTTCCACATCCTACCACTCCACCATCTTGATTCCCCTTTGGGAGTTCAAGTCTCCGTTTTCCAGTTTCCCAATACATGAATCTGCAATGAGAAGTGGATAGTTACTTCTCCACTCATCTTCTCAGATCACGAATATGGGGTCTGACAGCAGCAAAACTAAAGTTTGGGGGACAATGGTTTCCATTTTTTAATATTCAAATTGGATTTTAACAATTATTACTTTCTTGGCTCTGGGGGATTCAGGGGCTGCTTTCTGAACAGTGAAGAAATCAGAAATGGGAAACAGCATAATTAGACATTGAATAACCAACTGTGATTTGCACCATGGGGAAAATTGCTAGGGGGACATTAAACTACCACATAGGGCTTCCTTAGGCTTGACAGTGAGGGGCTTAATGTGAGTGGGAGACCACCAGCCAAAGAAAGGAAGTAAGGCTGATGGAAACCCTTGCTGGTCCCAGAACCCAAACAAAGACATGTAGCAAGGGCAGTGCTCTGAGTATAGGAGACTGCAGTGGTAGTGAAGATCCAGGTGCCAGCATTGGCTGGACTATATATGCTTTTTAAGTAGTGATTTTGCATTGCATTCTGACTCAATAAATAGGCAGATATCTCTAGGTTTCACTCCAATGGAGTTGTATGGATTTCAGAGAGACATGTAGTCAGGTATGAATGTGAGAGTGGTACCATAAAGAAGGCTGATGCTGAAGAATTGATGCTTTCAAACTGTGGTGCTGGAGAAGACTCTTAAGGGTCCTAAGGACAGCAAGGAAATAAAAAACAGTCAATCCTAAAGGAAATCAACCCTGAATAGTCATTGGAAGGACTTATGCTGGAGCTGAAGCTCCAATCCTTTGGTCACCTGATGGGAAGAGCCAAATCTTTGGAAAAGACTCTGTTACTGGGAAAGATTGGGGGAGGACAGGAGGAGAATGGGGAACAGAGGATGAGATGGTTGGATGGCATCATTGACTCAATGGACATGAGTTTGAGCAAATTCAAGCAGATACTGAATGACAGGGAAGCCTGCTGTGCCGCAGTCCACAAAATTGCAAAGTGTAGGACAAAACTTAGCAACTGAACAACAACACTGAGAGGAGGAAGCAATTCTCAGTAGTTACAGAAACTGCTCATGTTCTTAGGAATGATATAAATCCTGTGTTATCATTAACATTCATTAACATGAATATGAACGGGCTGATCCACAAATAATATCTCTGTAATCACTCACAGGGGCCTCTGGTGGCTCAGACACTAAAGAACCTGCCTGCAGTGCAGGAGACCTGGGTATGATCTCTGGGCCAGGATTACCCCCTGGAGAAGGGAACGTCTACTCACTCTAGTATTCTGGCCTGGAGAATCTCATGGATAGAGGAGCCTGGCAGTCTACAGTCCACAGGGTCTCAAAGAGTCAGACATGACTGAGCCACTAACACACAATCACTCATAGTTCAGTCTGTTTGATATAGCCTCTATGGGTTACCTGCAAATATAATTGGAAAAATAAATACTATTTCTGGTAGCATTCATGCATATAACTAGAATGTATTTAAATGCAAGGTTTTCATTTACCGTCTTTTCCAGGTGAGAGAGGAGTATGTAAAGTGGCTTAGAAGTATGAGTAAAAAGTCTGACAGCTACATCCTTTCCAGCTCTACCATCCAAACCCATGTGGTAAGATGATTTCCTGTCCCCGTCCATGCTATTTCCTAATGTGAAATGTTCTCTTCTGCTGGCAGTTGGTTCTGCCCCTCATCCAATAGTGTGATGAGACCACACGTTGACTCTTGGTACAGGAGCCTGTTAGCGTCTCTATCTCAGCTTACTGTGCAATATCTGACTCTGAGCAACTCTAGGGTGGGGCAACAGCATACTTACCACATATGATCAGCGCAGTGAATGATTTTACTTTTCTGGAATTATTGGTTTCTGAGTCCAAGAGCTTACCTGGTGGCTCAGTAGTAAAGAACCCATCTAACAATGTAGGAGACATGGGTTTGATTCAGGGTCAGGAAGACCCCCTAGAGAAGGAAATGGCAACCCACTCCAGTATTCTTGCCTGGGAAATCCCAGGGACAGAGGAGCCTGGCAGGCTATAATCCACAGGGTTGCAAAAGAGTAGGACAGGACTTAGCAAGTAAACAACAGCAGCAGCAAGCTGAGTCCAAACCTTGAAGTTACAGAAACATGAATGAAGCTTTTTCTTGACACGTCATAACTAAGTTATACTAGTTCATGAGTTCCACAAAGTTGCCAAACAGATGTTTCACTGCTGGTATGCTCTGAGCCTTAACCATGCTATGTTTTGTAAACTTTCAAAGAAGCCACAGAACTTGGGACTTGCCAAACATCTTTGGCCAGGATTTTTCTTTTCCTGTAGAAAACGTCTTTACATTTTGTAGAACACTGGTGTTTTTTACAAAAGACGTAATTTAAGGACTGTTGGCATAGGCAAAATAGTACTTGAAGAAACTGATAGACATTACAAAATACTTTTCTTCTTTTACTTGATAATGATGAAGGAAAATGAACAAAGGGATAAATAGGATGGACTTAGATGAGATGTAGAAGTATGACCTTGGTTTCAGTCCTACTTTTGAAATTAACTTGGGTGTGACATTGACATCAGTCTCCTCATGGCTGAGATAAGTGGGCCAGACTTCATCATCTTATGATTACTTTTATATATTCAATTTTCTGAGACACAAAAAACAAAGGTAAGTGCATTAAGCCTGGAAGAAAAACACTCAGACTTTCCCTGGGATCCATGATTCAATATGAACCTCATATTTTTGTCAAGAAATTCCCAACAAATGATGTTAATAATTACTTTCAGGAATATTTCAGCATTATTTCTCTTTCTGTTTCTCCCATAAATTTGCACATGGAGATGGAAAAATGATCCAGTTTATGGGGGAAAAGGAAAAGCAATACTTCAGTCTGAAAATGACAAACAGTTCCATGTGATCCTCCCAACCACCCCGGAGAAAGAATCAGCCATGTGACTCAAGCATCCAGGACAACTGCTTCCTCCTGCAGTAGACTCGCTCACAGAATGCATGCTTTGGTTGAATATTTTGTGTAGTGTTACAGTGCTCTATGTTTTCAATTAAGGCATTTTACACAGAGACATGTAGATCTTAAACTTGGTAAGTTTGCAAATATATATACATGTATATGCTGTTTTTGTTTAGTCAGTCTTTTGTCTCTAACTCATCTGTGACCACATGGACTTAGTCCAGCAGGATCCTCTGTCCATGGGATTTCCCAGTCAACAATACTGGAGTCGGTTGCTATTTTCTCCCCCAGGAATCTTCCCAACCAGAAATTGAACCCTTTTCCTCCTGCATGTATATCTATTAACTACATCAGCCGAGTCAAGATATGGAGTATTTGCATTACTCCTGAAAGTTCCCACGTAATCCTTTCGATCATTCATCCCCGGTCTTCCACCCCAGAAACAATGATTCTGATTTCTATAGCAACAGATTGATTCTGTCAATTGAGTCCATATACATGGAATCATACAGTATGACCTCTTGGTGTCTGCCATGTTTCACTCATCTTGATGATGACTTTGGAATTCATCCATTTCATGCATATGTTGTCAGTCTGTTCCTTTTATTGCTGAGTAGCATTTCACACTATTGTATATCACAATACGTTTATCCACGCCCCTTTCGATGTATATTTGAGTTATTTCCATTTTTCTACTATAAATAAAGATGCTGTGATCATTTTCATATAATGTTTATGTGTGCATATGTGTGGCCATGTGTTCTCACTTCTTTCAGGTAAATACCTGGAGCTTTCTGTCTTTGAGTCCTATCTGATTGATGTGCCAGGATTCAGTTCTTAGTGTGTGTTGCCTGTACTAGTGGCACTGGCATCAGTTGGGAAGCCAGAAATCACACTGTGGGTCTCTCCCACAGTGTGGGATTCACTTGGGTTTAGATCCAGAAATCAGAACTGTAACAATCCTCTGAATGTCTGTGAGGCACAATGTAATTTGAGACTCATTTCTGCAGGGACAGAGGAGGGTGGTTATCCAAATGCTATGAGAACATTCTCCATGACTGGCAGTCATTTCATTCCCCCCTCTCCTTATTTATTCATCTTCTCTTTTTATTCAAAGTAAAATTTCATTTTGCTTTCAAAGGGCAAGCTTAAAAGTAATATGATGCCTCAGACATTGGAGAAGAAGACAGTACTATTTAGACAAGTCAGAGCAGAGCCACTGTGATGAAACTCCACTTCCTATAAGGCTAGAGACCAGTCACAAGGATAACCCCACATCCTGGCAATGTGGTCAGACACCATCAATGTGAGGGGACCTTGGAAAACCCCCAGCAAGTCTGTGCATTCAGGAGACTGAAGGGTCTTCAGGCCTATAGCCCAGTAGGAGAACCTTTCAGGACCATGGACAGTGCAAATGTTTCCAGGATCTTTGCCCAGCTTAGTGTGGGTGAATCCCTGGGCCGTGTTGGTTCCTGATCTCTGCATACCAGCCCTGAGCCCATCCTTGCCCAGTCTTCAGATGGGGCAGAGCTGGACCCAGGATTGTGTCCTGGAGTATTGCAGTCCATGGGGTCTCAGAGAGTCACACCCAACTGAGTGACTGAACAACAACAATGAACAAACAGTTTCTGAGTCAGGGCACCCAGGGCTGGAACAGGAAACCTAAGGAGGTTGGGCCCCTCCTAGATGTAATGGCCATCCCTGCTTTAGTTGGGGGCATGGCTGGAACTCAAGAGCTTGGGGCTGCAAATCTCAGCTGATACCACTCTTCCCCTAGAGGGCATTTGGTTCAGGGCCATAGGGGTTGGTCCAACACCACATAAGCTGGTTGTTCTCCTTTCCAAGCACAAGAACTCACACACATGCCCATAATAGCAGTTTCTGCCCTGGCCAGAGGCAGAACTGGTACCTAAGGTAGCTTCCTGCCCTCCAAGTGTCCACATGATTGCTGTAAAGGCAGTGCTGCATTAGCAGGAGCATCTCCAGAGCAGGAGGTCTTGATGCGGGAGCCCAGAGGAGGATGGAAGGTGCACTGGGGCCACCCAGGCCAGCTTTCCAGAGAGCCAGGTTGTTTTCAGCTTGCTGCCTCTGTGCTGGGTGAGAGAGAAAGAAAGTCTGTGCATCTGCTCTTCAAGAATGGAGCCTAGGGCTTCCCTGGTGGTGCAGTTGTTAAGAATCTGCCTTGCAATGCATGGAACACCAGTTCAATTCCTGGTCTGGAAAGATCCCACAGTGCTGTGGGGCATCTGAATTCATGTACCACAACTGAGCCAGTGCTCAAGAGCCCAAACCCACAACCCACATCTACTAAGACCAAGTGAAACCTGAAACCTACACACCCTCAAGCCTTCTCCCCAACAAGAGAAGGCACTTCAGTGAGAAGCCGTTGAGCCACAATTAGAAAGTAGCTCCTGCTCACCACAACTAGAGGAAGCCCACACTCAGTAATGAAGACCCAGCACAGGCAAAAATAAAAAATTAAATTAAATTTAAAAAAAGGAATGGAGTCTCAATTTCTTTTTGTGCTTGTTTTATTGATAAGTTGTTTCTAAGTAAAATGAATTGTTTATTGAATAATTGTTTGTTAAATAATTACAAAAATATGAAGTGTCCCACACTGTGAGCTGGAAAAATTGCAATGACTCCAGACCCATTTCAGAGCAAAACAATAAGTTTGCTGGCAAGTCATTTTCCACATAAAATGTTTTTAGAGAATATGTTCCTTCTTAATAATCTAATGTTAAATCTAATTTTTAAAAATAGCCACAAATTTTTAGGCAACAGATAAGGATGTAACAGGATGCATAAGTGCTAATTAAATTTACATTAAAATGTCTTAACGTTTGATCTAGCATTTAGCACAAAATGAAAAAAAGGATGTAACTTACATTAGAATGAGGTATAAAAGCAAGCTGAAAAAAATTAGATTTCTACAGAGCTAACTGACATTTAAAATATAATCTCTTTAAAAACACAAATACCACATGATATCACTTATATGTGAAAGTGAACAAATTACACAGATGAACTTATCTGGGGAACAGAAACACAGCCACAAACTTAGAAAAGAGATCTGTGGTCGCCAAGGGGGACAGAGAGGGGGAGGGATGGATTGGGAGCTTTGGCATCCCTTGTGGCTCACATGGTAAAGAATGTATACTGTCATGTAAGAAACAAAGCGCCAGTCTATGTTTGATACAGGATACAGGATGCTTGGGGCTGGTGCACGGGATGATCCAGAGAGATGATATGGGGTGGGAGGTGGGAGGGGGCTTCGTCATTGGGAGATCATGTACATCTGTGGCTGATTCATGTCAATGTATGGCAAAACCAATACAGTATTGTAACGTAGAATAAAGTAAAAATAAAATTAAAAAAAAAAAGAATCTGCCTGCAGTGTGGGAGGCCTAGGTTAGATCCCTGGTTTGGGAAGATCCCCTGGAGGAGGGCATGGCAACGCACTCTAGTATTCTTGCCTGGGGAATTCCCTAGACAGAAGGCCTACGGGATCACAAAGAGTCAAACAGGATGAGTGACTAAGCACAGCACAGATGCAAACTGGTACATATAGGATGGATAAACAAGGTCTTACTGTATAGCACAGGGAGCTATATTTGATAGCCTGTAATAAACCATAATAAAAAAAATATTAATATATACATGTAAGTGAATCACTTTGTCATACATCAGAAATTAGCACAACATTGTGGATCAGCTATACTTCAGTGAAATTTATATATATATATATGTATAATCTCTTTAGAGTAGGCATTTCTTCCTTGAGTGTAAACAATATAAGAAAACATATAAAACACTAAATAATCCTTCAGGCTAGATAATCTCTGTAGAATTTAAAATAAAAGTCAGTTTTTAAAATCACAGTAAATAGAAGTTGAGGTGCACAAGGACAAGCAAAAATCTTTTTTCTTGTCATGTGAAACCCAGCCTCTTACCCACAGAAACATTTCCTCATCCCACATTTGTCAAACAAAAGGGTTTAACAGAGTACAGTGTTAATATAACAAAGCATCTCAATCCAGATCAAGAAACAGGGCTGACATTCAAGGACACAAGTATCATAGAGGGATGTCCCCTCACCCATGAACTACTTCCCAAGGGCCACACATGATTCAGCGTCTCCATAATGATTTTCTCCTATTTTTAAATCTAGCTCTCAGGACTCCTGGCTCTCTCTGTCTCCCTAGCAAGCCTGTCTGCCCTCCAAGCCGTAGCCAGTCTCTTCCTTACTCTCTTCATTTTCCAAGACTGCTGATGAATATCTCTATCTATCTGTTAGTGGTTGTCTGCAGAAGGTGTGTGGGAGGAAGAGCCCCAATCCTGGGTCCAGCTCTGCCCTATCTGAAGACTGGGCAAGGATGGGCTCAGGGCTGGTGTACAGAGATCAGGTACCAACATGGCCCAGGAATCCACCCACACTAAGCTGGGCAAAGATCCTAGAAACATTTGCATTGTCCATGCTCCTGAAAGGTTCTTCTACTGGGCTGTAGGCCGAAGACCCAGTCATGGAGAATGTTCTCATAGCATTTGGATAACCACTCTCCTCTCTCCCTGCCGAAATGGATTGCAAATTACCTTGTGTATCACAGGCATTCACGAGGTTGTTACAACTCTGATTTCTGGATCTAAACCCAAGTGAATCCAGGAAGAGACCCACAGTGTGATTTCTGGCTTCCCAACTGATGCCAATCCTGCTAGTACAGGCAGCAGACACGGAGAAGTGAATCCTGGGGCATCAGCCAGATGGAACTCAAGGACAGAAAGCTCCAGGTCATCACCCAGTACCAATTCCAGACTTGCCCCTCCACCATCCTTTTAGAGGATGTTTTCACTTTCCAATCTCTGTCACTGTCAACCACACACACGGTGATACCCCCTAATCCACCAACATTCAGACAAAGAGATCACAGGGTTCTTTGAATCCCAAGACACTACATCTTCACTTCTACCCCCAACTCCCTTCTTCACTCAAGTATTCCCCTGAACTATACTCTCATCACCAAGCTCCTTTTTCCCATTATAAATAACCATTTTTACTCCCTGACTCTCTTCCTCCCCTCCTCCTAAGCCTCTCTCCCCTATCTCACTTAATGATCGATGTTTCTTAGAAGCTGGTTCTGTTCTCATGTCTGTTCTACATCTTCACCTTTTTTCCAGGCAATCCCCTCCATTTCCCTGGCTTCAGATACCATTTATGAACTAGAAATGCTCACAGATTCACCCATCTGGCTTCAGCCTCAAGACCCGAATATCCATCTGCCCACCCTCCACATCAGTCACAATATTTGTGACTCAACTCTCACTGCGCAGGTCCCAAGTTGAACCAATTAGTTTTCCAAATACATCACCCATAACTCAGTGTCCCCTAAACTCACTTTTTGGTATTAATACCCTATGTCACTGAGTGTCGTTCTGGACTCCCTGCCACTCCATGCTTCTATCAGTTAACCCTCCATTTTCCTTTTTGAGGGCTTCCCTGGATAACTTAAAGTGATTTTACAAAAGGAAAAAAAAAGGGTACAAAGGATCACTCTTGACATCAATATGGATTCCTCATTCACCAGAAGAGGCTGGCTTGGAACACTTGTCGGTGTGGCTCAATAGGTAAAGAATCTGCCTGCAATGTGGGAGACCCAGATTCAATCCCTGGGCAGGGAAGACCCCCCCAGAGAAGGGAACAGCTACCCACTTCAGTATTCATGCCTGGAGAATTTCATGGACAGAGGAGCCTGGCAGCTACAGTCCAAGGGTTCACAAGGAGTCAGACATGACTAACACTTTCACTTTTCCTTCCTGAATCCACCTAAAAGTTTCAGCTTTTCAAATAATTCTTGAGTATCTTTCCATTTTCATCATAATACCATTTCCACTGAGTGAACTTTTTCATTTTTAAATCTTATGTACTATTATTTTGTGTGTGTGTAGATTTTCTTACTAAGTTGGATACTCAATAATGAGATGAATAATGGGAACTTTAATGCTTAATACTTATTGCTTTGCTCTTTGAAGGTGTTCAGATATCTTTTTTGAAAGAAATTCTGCAAACTCAACTGAAAAAAACTTTCTAAATTTTTCAAATAAATTTATTCAACTACAAAGCATAAAATTACATAATCTGTTTTGTAGTAAACTGCAATAAATTTTCACTAAGATTTTAAACTCTCCATTTTAAGACTCTACTCACAATAATCTTTGTAAACTGTAAACCTAATAAGTGCACAGTTCCTCGAAAATCTCTCATTTCTCTCCTCAGATTTTTTAAGGAAAAACAAGCCTCATTTCATTCTTTTTGTCATGCCATAATTATTAATACTACTCCTTTTATGAGTCAAAATGTCCCAGTTTGGTGGGGAGATTACTGCTGCTGCTGCTGTTTAGTCACTAAGTCATGTCTGACTCTTTGTGACCCCATAGACTGTAACCTGCCACGCTCCTCTGTCCATAGGGTTTTCCAGGCAAGAATACTGGAATAGGTTGCCATTTATTATGCCAGAAGATTTTCCTGACCCAGGAATTGAACCCATGTCTCCGGCTTGGCAGGCAGAATCTTAACTACTGAGCCACCTGGGAAGCCCAGGGGAATTATTAGATCCTCTGATTTATAGAATGATGCTAAAGCTGAAACTCCAGTACTTTGGCCACCTCGTGTGAAGAGTTCACTCACTGGAAAAGACTTTGATGCTGGGAGGGATTGAGGGGCAGGAGGAGAAGGGGATGACTGAGGATAGCTGGATGGCATCACTGACTCGATGGATGCGAGTCTGAGTGAACTCCGGGAGTTGGTGATGGACAGGGAGGCCTGGCGTGCTGCAATTCATGGGGTCACAAAGAGTCAGACACAACTGAGTGACTGAACTGAACTGAACTGATTTTTAGAGCACTTATTATATATCAAGCTGTCTATTCAAACTCCTGACTCAGAATTTCAAACAATTTCACTTCTCTAATTTAATCTTGGTAAGAGGAAAAAATTAATAGGGTAATGAGCGTTTAATGCAGTATTGGGTATAATTTGGTGCTGTGATAAACAATAAGACCAACTCAAGAGACAGAGAGAAAAAGCAGATGGGATGGAGGAAGAGAAGTCAGAAGAAATAAACAGAGAAAGAAATTAACTGTAGTAATAAATGAAGAGATTAGAGAACTAAGGACATATTTGAGCAAAAAAATTGAATTTTTAAAAAAGAAGAAAAGACCAAATACATTATGTGTAAAGAATTTTCCAGAACAGAGAACAGTTTAAACACTCTAAAGTCAAAAGGTATTTCCACTTCCTAGTAACTTTGGTCAAAAAAAGGAAAACACATTTTGTCTATTATTCTAAGAAAACCTTATATACAAAAATATACAAAATTTTAAATATGTCTTAACAAACAACCCCAAGAAAATAACCTTCATAAAATATCTTCTTGTGTTAACAATTATCATTTGCTAACAAAGTGATTTTACAAAAGGAAAAGAAAGATACAAATGGCCACTTTTGACATCAATATGGACTTCTCATACCAGAAGAGGCTGGCTTAGAACACTCATTGGTGTGGCTTCTCGAATTTTGGAAATTGTCCTCAGACCCACTCACTACTCAGATGTACGCAGTCTGTGATTTGCTGGAAAACATGCTTCTGATCCCCCTTTTATGGAGAGAGTGAGTAATCCAATCAGTGGATAATCCAAAGAAGATATCTTACCTCACACCACTGGAATTGAATAGATTTTTAAATCACACTCAACAATACACTAAAAAGATGATACACCACTATAAACTGGGACTTATTCTGAAGATGCAAACCATTCACAAATCATTCAATGTGCTCCACCACATTATCAAAACAATAATAAAAATCACATGATCACCTCAATAGATGCAGAAAAAGCATTTGATGAAATTTAACACCCATAGAGACCATTATACCAGCTCCTTAAGAAATCTAAGCATAGAATCTCCACATGACCTAACAACCTACTCTTGGGTGTATACCCTGAGAAAATCATAATTCAAAAAGACAAATGTATCCCAATGCTCAATGCATCACTATTTACAGTAGCCAGGACATGGAAGCAGCCTAAATGTCCATTGACAGATGAATGGATAAAGATGATGTGGCACAATGGAATATTACTGAGACATAAAAGGGACAAAACTGGGTCATTTGTAGCAATGTAGATGGGGATGACAGAGGATGAGATGCTTAGATAAAATCACCAACTCAATGGACAGGAGTCTGAGTAAATTCCAGGAGTTGGTGATGGACAGGAGGCCTGACATGCTGCAGTCCATTGGGGTCGCAAAGAGTCAGACACAACTGGGTGACTGAACTGAACTGAACTGAGATGGACCTAGAGTCTGTCATACTGAGTGAAGAAAGAGAAAAACAAATATCATATATTAATGAATATATGTGGGATCTAGAAAAATGTCACTGATTTGCCATGCCTAGTCGCTCAGTGTTGTCTGACTTGCAGAGCAGGAATAGAGACACAGATACAGAGAATGGACGTGTGAACACAGTGGGGGAAGAATGAAGGGGAGAGTGAGAAGGTGGGATAGTAGAAATGACATATATACACTATGGTGTGTAAAATAGCTAGCTAGTAGGAAGCTGCTGTGGCTTCCATGGTAGCTCAGCTGGTAAAGAATCCGCCTGCAATGCGGTAGACCCTGGTTCAATTCCTGTGTTGGAGAGATCCCCTGGAGAAGGAATAGGCTACCCACTCCAGTATTCTTGGGCTTCCCTAGTGGCTCAGCTGGTAAAGAATAAGTCCGCAATGCAGCAGACCTGGGTTCGATCCCTGGGCTGGGAAGATCCCCTGGAGCAAGGCATGGCAACCCACTACAGTATTCTTGCCTAAAGAATCCCCACGGACAGAGGAGCCTGGCAGGCTACAGAGCATGGGGTTGCAAAGGGTCGGACAACACTGAGTGATTAAGCATGGCAGAGGAAGCTGCTGTAGAGCACAGGGAGCTCAGCCTGGTGCTCTGTGATGACTTAGAGGGGTGGAAGTGACGATCAAGAGGGAGAGTGTGTGTGTGTGTGTGTGTGTGTGTGTGTGTGTGTGTGTGTGTAGCTGATTCACTTCATTGTACAGAAGAAAGTAACACAACATTGTAAAGCAATTATACTCCAATTTTTTTAAGTTTGTAAAGAAAGATGTGCGTGCAGGCTCAGTCATATCCAACTCTTTGTGACCCCCATGGACTGCAGTACACCAGGCTTCCCTGTGCATAGCATTTCCCAAGGCAAGAATACTGGAGTGGGTTGCCATTCCTTTCTCCAGGGGATCTTCCCAACCCAAGAATCAAACCCGAGTCTCTTCTGCCTTCCACACTGGCAGGCAGGTTCTTTACCACTAGCGCTATCTGGGAAGCCCTTGTAAAGAAAGATAACAAAGAAAGTGTGTCGTTAGAAAAATATTTTGAAAATATTTTTGATGAAACACGGTAGAAAAAAAAGATATGACAACAGAAGGGAAATGTGGGATAAAGAACAAAGTTCTGTTTCATTGTGACACATTAAAAAGTTTAATGCTGAGTGCTTGATACCAGAATTATACTCAGCACAGAACATCAGGCTGAGTGCATGCATGCTAAGCCGCTTCAGTCATGTCCGATTATTTGCGACCCCATGGACTGTAGCCTGCCAGCCTTCTCTGTCCATGGGATTCTTCAGGCAAAAATAATGGAGTGGATTGCCTCCTCCAGGGGATCTTCTCCATCCTGGAGAGAAACATGTAAAAAAGAAAAAGACACAACATTCTAATCTAAATCACAACCTAGAGACTTTAAAAGTAGCTGTTACATGAGATAGAAACTTGAAGACTTCTGTATCGCAACAAATCATAAAATATAAAGTATAGAAGGGTTATAGTGCTTTTATTTGCTAAAATATAAACAATATTGAATTCTTCCATCAATACTGCACAATTTCAATCTTAACAGTAGGATTCATTAGGTTTCCATCATTTGGCAGATAAATAGGTAGGTATGAATAAGCTAACTTTAAAATAGACTTCTCTTGCTCATGAACTTACTGAAGGATTTGCAACATCAGTAGTGTTTAAAACAAGAGAGAAATAAAAAACATGGGACTTGAGAACCCACAATAAAACATACATGTGTTTGCGGGTACCAAGCTTGTCTCTGAAAGGACAGAGAGAGAGAGAGACGCCAGAAGCAGTTTTTGGCTCTAAGAAGAGAGAATGGATACCTGGGGAAATAAATTCACAAGATTAAGAATCCACATCCTTGATGACATCACTGAGCCAGCCTAGACCCACCATATGCTGAAGATTCAGGCTCCTGGCTGACTGTGTCTTGTCTTACCTGTAGCTGAAAGCATTCTTCCTATGTTATGAATACAGAATCTTAATCTTGTATCTGAGTATTACATCATAGGCAGTCTGTCTACACAGTGATAACAAAGATGATCATGTTAAAAATAAAAAAGGCCAAAAATGAAGAATTTCTGAAACTGAAACACCGAGTCTTTGCTTTTTCCCCAGATGCAGAGCAGCCTAATGCTCTGTGGGCGTCCCTGGTGGCTCAGAGGTTAAAGCATCTGCCTGGAATGCTGGAGACCCAAGTTCGATCCCTGGGTCAGGAAGATACCCTGGAGAAGGAAATGGCAATCCACTCCAGTATTCTTGCCTGGAGAATCCCATGGAGGGAGGAGCCTGGTAGGCTATAGTCCATGGGGTTGCCAAGAGTCGGACACGACTGAGCAACTTCACTTCACTTCTAATGCTCTGTATCCAGTGCCCAGCCTAAGAGTATCCAAACAGTGAGAGAAATCACCGCCTCCCACCCCCAAGGACTTGACCTTCCTGAGCTTTGATGATTCTCTGGGGATGTCACTGACTTGTTCATCTCCCTCCTCCTGTGCTTCCTCTGCTCCTCACTCTGTATCAGTCGTCCCCACACAGCCACCTGCATCCTCCGACAGAGCACATTTGGAGCTGTGTTCGCTGTGGCTGTGGCCACTGTTTCGGCCAAAATTGTGACTGTGATCTTGGCATTCAAGGCCAGGAAACCAGGAAGGGCCATGAGGCGATTGCTAGTAACAGGAGCTGCTACGTCTTTCCCGTGTGCTCCTGGATCCGTGTGATTATCTGTGGAGTCTG
>SJYC01019522.1:0-17178 GCA_006408675.1 Madoqua kirkii
AGGCTGTATATTGTCACCCTGCTTATTTAATTTATATGCAGAGTACATCATGAGAAACACTAGGCTGGAAGAAACACAAGCTGGAATCAAGATTGCCGGAAGAAATCTCAGTAACCTCAGATATGCAGACGACACCACCCTTATGGCAGAAAGTGAAGAAGAACTAAAGAGCCTCTTGATGAAAGTGAAAGAGGAGAGTGAAAAATTTGGCTGAAAGCTCAACATTCAGAAAACTAAGATCATGGCATCTGGTCCCATCACTTCATGGCAAATAGATGGGGAAACAGTGGAAACAGACTTATGTTGTTAAAGTCTGATAAAGTATCAGACTTTATTTTGGGGGGCTCCAAAGTCACTGCAGATGGTGACTGCAGCCATGAAACCAAAAGACGCTTACTCCTTGGAAGGAAAGTTATGACCAACCTAGACAGCATATTAAAAAGCAGAGACATTACTTTGCCAACAAAAGTCTGTCTAGTCAAGGCTATGGTTTTTCCAGTGGTCATGTATGGATGTGAGAGTTGCACTGTGAAGAAAGCTGAGTGCTGAAGAATTGATGCTTTTGAACTTTGGTATTGGAGAAGACTCTTGAGAGTCCGTTGGACTACAAGGAGATCCAACCAGTCCATTCTAAAGGAGATCAGTCCTGGGTGTTCACTGGAAGGACTGATTCTAAAGCTGAAATTCCAATACTTTGACCACCTCATGCAAAGAGCTGACTCTTTGGAAAAGACTCTGATGCTGGGAGGGATTAGGGGCAGGAGGAGAAGGGGATGACAGAGGATGAGATGGCTGGATGGCATCACGGACTCTATGGACGTGAGTTTGAGTAAACTCTGGGAGTTGGTGATGGACAGGGAGGCCTGGCGTGCTGTGATTCATGGGGTCGCAAAGAGTCAGACATGACTGAGCAACTGAACTGAACTGACCAGGAGTCAGCCACGAGTCTGAGCCCTTTACCTACCTTTTCATTAAGCAACCCAACCACACACGAGCGAGTACTGCTGGTCCTCTGAGTCCTGTACATCAGCAACAAATTCCAGGCCTCGTCTTCTCTAGCCCGTGATCTTTCCTGTGACTTCATGGAAATCCCATGTGCTCTGAAGTTGGTGATCTGGGTCTGGATGAAGTCCCAGGTTTTTACCAGGTGTGGGACCTTGAACACATTATTCAGCTTCCATGTAAAATTCTATAACAAGACCTTCATGGAGCTGTTAGGAACTGATGAGCTGAGGAGTATGAATTAGGAGCTCCCCAGCTGGCACACTGAAGGCTCTCTGTAAAAGCTGATGTCATTTGGAACATGGAGTACACTTCCATTGCCATACTCCACCCCTGATCTTTTTTTTAATTGTTTTATATTAGACTGTAGTTGATTTACAATGTTGTGTTAGTTTCAGGAGTACAGAAAAGAGATTCAGCTATACATATATGCATTCTTTATCAAATTCTTTTCCCATTTAGGTTATTACAGAATACTGAGTGAGTTCCCTGTGCTATATAGTAGGTCCTTGTTGATGATCTATTTTATATACAATAGGTTGTTAATCCTAAGCTCCTGTTTTTTTCTCCACCTTTCCCCTTGGAGTAAGAAATGGCAACGCACTCCAGTATTCTTGCCTGGAAAGTTCCATGGACAGAGGAGCCTGGCAGGCTACAGTCCATGAAGAGACTCACAAAGAGTCAGACACAACCGAGTGACTGAACATGCACACACTGTTCCACTTGTTGTTCAGTCACCCAGTCGTGTCTGACTCTTTGTAACCTCATGGACTGCAGCACTCCAAGGCTCCCTGTCCCCGACCATCTCCCGAAGTTTGCCCAAGTTTGTGTTCATTGCATCAGTGATGCTGTCTAGCCATCTCATCCTCTGATGCCCTCTTCTCCTCTGCCCTCGATCTTTCCCAGCATCAGAGACTTTTCCAATGAGTCATCTGTGTACACCAGATGACCAAAATACTGGAGCTGCAGCACCAGTCCTTCCAGTGAATATCCAGGGTTGATCTCCATTTAGATCTCCATTTGATCTCCTTACTGTCCAAGGGACTCTCAGGAGTCTTCTCCAGCACCATAGTTCGAAGGCATCAATTCTTTGGCATTCTGCCTTCTTTATGGTCCAGTTCTCACAACCATTGTTGACCACTGGGAAGACCATAGCCTTGACCATTACTTGTCAGCAGAGGAATGTCTCTGCTTTTCATCACACTGTCTAGGTTTGTCATTGCTTTCCTGCCAAGAAGCAATTGTCTTCTGATTTCATGCTTCAGTCACTGTCCACAGTGATTTTGGAGCCCAAAAAGAGGAAATCTGTTACTACTTCCACATTTCCCCCTTCTATTTGCCATGCAGTAAAGGGGCCGGATGTCATATCTTAGTTTTTTTAACATTTAGTCTAAGCTGGCTCTTTCACTCTCCTCCTTCACCCTCATCAAGAGGTTCTTTAGTTTCTCTTCACTTTCTGACATTAGAGTGGTATCATCTGCATATCTGAGGTTGTTGATGTTTCTCCCGCCTATCTTGATTCTGACTTGTAACTCACCCATTCTGGCATTTCTCGTGATGTGCTCAGCGTATAAGTTAAACAAGCAGGGTGACAGCACACAGCCCTGTCGTACTCCTTTCTCCATCTTGAACCAATCAGTTGTTCCATACCGGGTTCTAACTGTCGCTTCTTGACGCTCATACAGGTGTCTCTTACCTTTCCTCTTGGGTAAACATAAATTTGTTTTCTACATTTCTGACTCTATTTCTGTTTTGTAAATAAGTTCATTTGTATCACTTTTTGATTCTGCATACAAGTGATATATGATATTTGTTTTTCTCTGACCTGCTTCACTTAGTGTGAAAATCTCCAGGTCCATCCATGTTGCTGCAAATGGCTTTATTTCATTCTTGTTAACGGCTGAGTAATATTCCATTGTGTGTGTGTGTGTGTGTGTGTGTGTGTGTGTATACCGCATCTTCTTTCCATTCATCTGTCGATGGACATTTAGGTTGCTTCCATGTCTTGGCTACTGTAAACAGCATTACAATGAACACTTGCATGCATGTATCCTTTTAAACCATGGTTTTCTCTAGATATATGCCCAGGAGTGGGATTGCTGGATCATATGGTAGCTCTATTTTTTGTTTTAAAGTTCATCTTGATGGAAAAAGTACCATTTTAATTTTGAAACCTATTGTAATTGTAGTACAACTTGGCAGCACAAAGATGCATATCTAAGTTCTGCTGATTTAATATTAATACGACCGTGTAGTAGACATTGAGCTATGTACTTGATGTACGTTATCTCATTTTTTAAGAAATTAATTTTAAATATTTTATTCTGAAATAATTTTAAATTTACAGAAGAGTGTCAAGAATCATATCAAGAACTCTCCTGTACCCGTCATCCGAGTTCTTGAGTTTTTACCTGTTTTCAGCGTGCGCCACATTTGTGCTGTGTGTCCTGCACGCTCCCTCCCCGTCTCTGCACACAAACATACATTAATCCTCTCTGAACCATTTGAGAGAACTCTGCAGACATCATGCCCCTTTACTAGTTCAGTGTGTATCTTCTGAGAACAAAGCAGCTATCGAATTCAGGAAATTTAATACTGATATAATACTTTAATCTACCATATTATGTGAATTTCATCCATTGTCCTAATAATCCCCTGCAAAGCAATTTTGGGTACATTATCCTGTCCAATAACACACTGATACTTTTTAGAATAACTAAGACATCTGTATATTATTTGAAAACGTTTGGTTGTCATAAATTTATTTTTAATGTCGGATTTTCATAAAGTTTCTTCAAAGATCAACTAACCGATTCCCCTTAAAGAGATCAGTCCAGTCTCGAAAGGACCACATTTGTGAAGATAAATTCATTTACCCATTCACTGAAGCATCAAGGCAAAAATAAATAAATAAAAAATTCAGAGGGAGAGATTTGAACTATCTGTTTGCTATGTGCCCATGGGCCAAGGGGTGAAGGAAAACAAACCCGTTTCCCATTTCTCTGTCAAAATCCTGGTATGTGGTGGACCCTCTGTTTTCACAATTAACTGCAGAATCTTGACTGATGAATGGGCATTTTTTAACCCATTTCTGATCATTTCAAATTTAAAGATAGCAACATAATTCCATTTAGTGGGCCACTGATTGAAGGGAAATTGCACTCAGCTGATGAATTTCCATGTTGTGAAATGGGTCATAGCAGCAGATGGCCTTCGAAGAAGCAAAAAATAACTTTGGAGTTGGTTGCTTTTTCTCCCAGCTTCCTTAACTGAACCCTGCTGCCTGGGAATGTAACTCCTCAAAGTGGGTCAGGGGAATTTGAGGTGTTGGATAGTCAAAGGGAACTGTGAGTTGTCAAAGAATAATAATTTGATCTTGAAGTAAATCACCATATGTTATCTGAGTACAAAACTAATACTAAGTGTCAGATCATAATTAATGTTTATAAAGTACTATCACTGGCACTGCTCTAACAACTACACGTGTATTGACTTGTTTAATCTGTAAACCTATGAGTAACGATTATCATAGTCTGCATTTGACAAATGAAAAAACAGATTTGGAGAATGCGTCGGACAAGTTCAAAATAAATGCTTTTCTCTTTTGTTATATGAAATACTTCACTGAAGGACCAAGAGACCTATGTGCATGTGTGCTAAGCTGCTTCAGCTGTCTCCAACTCTTTGCAACCCCATGGACTATAGCCCACCAGTTTCCTCTACAGGATTCTCCAGGCAAGAATACTGAAGTAGGTTGCCATGCCCTCCTCCAGGGGATCTTCCTAACCCAGGAATCAAACCTGTGTCTCTTACATCTCCTGCATTGGCAGGTAGGTTCTTTACCACTAGTGCCACCTGGGAAGCCCTATATTTTTTAAATTGATTCTATTGATATAACTTTATCTTTATTAAGCTCCAAAAATCATATTTATACTGTGTTTTGTAAATACATTTCCTAGTTAAAAAACAGAAATAAAACAAAACCAGGGCACCTTGGAAAAAAATGATTCATTCCAGCTCTGGTGCTGGAAATATACAAGAACCTGGTATATCTTGTCATACCAAAATATCAGAAACAGATCAAAAGCTATATGGATTGTGTGAAAAAGACTCGGGAACTTTGTGCAAAAAGGGACAAATTTGAGCATCAGTAAGTGTGATAATTTAAAAATTTTTTTAACACATAGAATATGTTTATATAAACACGTAAGTGTTATTCACTCAGTTGTATCCAACTCTATGATCCCACAGACTATAGCACACCAAGCTCCTCTGTCCATGGAATTCTCCAGGTAAGAATACTGGAGTGGGTAGCTATCCCTTTCTCCAGGGTATACAGTGGTTCACAGTAATAAGAAAACGGTAACACCCTGATAATTCTTTAATGGCTCATGGGAGCCAATACGATATTTTGAAAATTTAAAAGTAGAAAGAATCGGATTTTCCTTTCTTGCTCTCTCTATAGAAAATGTATCTCAATATAACCAAGTATTTAACAAGAGGGTGTTTATTTTTGCAGAAGTAATCTAGATAATAAATGAAGAAGGGATGATAGAAGCATCATGCATTGAAACACCTAATGAGTTAGTGTTTTTAGGCAATGATCAACCATGAAGTGTAAAGAGGGAGAATCTTTACTAAAATAGACTTAAACAATTATTAACCAATAGTAACATGTGGACTTTTTTGGATCTTATTTCAAACAAACTGTAAAACAAAACAACAAAACATACTAAACACAGAAGTGTTAGAACATTTATAGACAATCAGGAAAATAAGAAAAGTGAAATTAAGGATTAGAGTTGCCATTTTCAGGGTTTGGTAATACTGGAAATTGTATTTAAAAAGAGATTCCTTGTCTTTAGAAATGCATACTGAAGTAGTCTCAGTGAAATCATGTGTCTAGGATTTGCTTCAAAATAATCATGAGTGGTTGGGAAAATGAGTGGTGGTATAAAGGATAGCTAACGACAAATGCTGAGCTAGGTGATAAGCACATGAAATTTATTATACTAGCCTCTGCTTTTGCGTACGGTTGGACTACTCCAAGTCAAAAGCATGTTTCTGCCTCATACATCTAAAATGGAAAGTTTGTTGTTTATTTTGTTATATGATAAAATGCAGCCATGAAATTAAGAGATGCTTGCTCCTTGGAAGGAAAGTTACAACAAACCTAGACAATGTATTAAAAAGCAGAGACATTACTTTGCTGACAAAGGTCTGTATAGTAAAAAGTATGGTTTTTCCAGTAGTCATGTCTGAGTGTGAAAGTTGGATCATAAAGAAGGCCAAGCGCTAAAGAGTTTTTGCTTTCAAACTGTAGTGCTGGAGAAGATTCTTGAGAGTTCTGTGGACTGCAAGATGATCAAACCAGTCAATTCTAAAAGAATCAACCCTGGATGTTCATTGGAAGGACTGATACTGAGGCTGAAACTTCAATACTTTGGTCACTTGATGCGAAGAGCTGACTCACTGAAGAAGACCCTGATGCTGGGAAAGATTGAAGGCAAAGGAGAAAGGGGCGACAGAGGACGAGATGGTTGGATAGCATCACCAACCTAATGGACATGAATTTGAGCAAACTCCAGGAGGTAGTGGAAGACAGAGGAGCTTGGCATGCTGCAGTCCATGGGGTCACAAAGAGTTGGACACAACTTAGCAGCTGAGCAGTAGCAGCACCAGCATGATAAAATGCAGTGTTTCTTGAAGTACATTCTTTGTAACATTAGTTCTGAAGATGTTCATAAATGTCCTTCATGTAATAGATTCTGCTATTAGATTGTGTGCCTGTGTGTCAAGTCCGACTCTTTGTGACCCCGTGGACTATAAGCCCACTGGGATCCTCTGACCACGGGATGCACTAGGCCAGAATTTTGGAGTGGGTTGCCATTGCCTACTCCAGGGGGTCTTCCGACCCAGGGATCGAACCCAGATCTCTTGCATTGCAGTCAGATTCTTTACCAAGTGAGCAATTAGATTAGAAAATACCAAATTAAACAGATTTCTTCACTGATCAGAATCTGAAAGATGTGAATGTCATTTTTCAAGAGGATATAATGTGTAGTTACCTAACTTAACTTGGTCCACGTAAGTTTTTTATATCCTTTTATAGGATTGTGTTCCACAACATATTTTAGTAAACTCTAGTGTGGTGGGCTGAGCCATGGATGAGGAGTCATTCAGAATTCTGAAGCTGAGCTGTTAGGTATAGACTGGGCACTAGAGTTCTCGAACACGCATAAGACAGAGGTCAAATTTAGAATCAGAATGGTTATAGAGCTTCTGATTACTGGAACAGTATTTTTGGTGCAGTTATGGTTGTGGTCCCACTCCAGGCAATTTAAGGATCTCAAATTGCAGCAGTGCATAAAAATGAACAAAGCTTGCAGTACAAGCTTTGTTTCTCCTGTCAATATCACCTGTGAAAGGAAAACTGGCAGCCCTGAGTGCTGTTTGGTGCTGTGAACTTTGACCGCGCCAAGGTTTTGCCTCTCAAGGCGAGATGCTTGCAAAGCTCAACTTCTCACCCTCCTCAGAGATTCCTCACTGTACTGCCTTCAGGGATGACTAAAACAGTTTAATGAAACCTCATGTAAAGTGTCGTGTAATTGTATTTGAAATTGATGTCACCTTTTGTTGCTGTTTCTTGGGGTTGGTAGGTCTATATCTTTAGTATTTGGGAGTCCTGTACTCACAGGAGGTGCAATGGACTTCATATTACCCCATCCACTCCTCATCCACAGCAATGTTCTTGGGAATTGACCCAACTCCAGACATCTAGGGTTTCCCTGATCACTCAGATGGTAAAGAATCTGCTCGCAGTGCAGGAGACATGGGTTCAATCCCCAGGTCAGAAAGATCCCCTGAAGAAAGAAATGGCTACCCACTCCAGTATTCTTGCCTTGAGAATTCCATGGACAGAGGAGCCTGGCAGACTACCATCCAGGGGGTCGAAAAAGAGTCAGTCATGATTGAATGACTAACGCTTTCATTTTCGAGACATCTAAGTTAATTTCAGGAAACCCATTTTCTATCTTCAAGTCTGGGATGGTTACAGGGTCCAGTGATAGCAAGTGATCCACGTTGGCTTAATCAGATTTCAAGGAAGACAAAGAGCCTCCTTTATTCCATGATGACAAAGAGCCTCCTTTCCCCTCTATGAATGTGAATTATGAAGCCTGAGCCTCAAATACTGCTGACAGGCCTCCTCGAAAGGTGCCCAGCCACAGGGCAAAGCTGACTCTAGAACGGCGTTAAGAACAGGGGCCAGTAACAAGACCCTTTTAAACACGATTGTTTGTCAGTTGGATCCAAAAGCCTCCTCATACTTAAAGTGAAAGTTAAGAGTTGAGTTTGCAAACTGCAGTTGGCAAACTATTCTTCTGAGATATTCTTGATAATTAGGTGAAGGAACTATATCCTTGCCATCACATAGAATTATAAGAAGTTTTCATTTTTTTGTCCATCTCCTCTAATTTACATTTTCCTGATTATTAGGGAGGCTGAAATTCCTTTTTGTATGTGTATTAGCCAATTGGATTTCCCCTTCAGTGAGCTGCTTAATTATATCCTTTGCCTATGTTTCCACTGGATAATTCTTCTTTCTCATGTTGATTTTTGTTATATATTATTTATATAATTCTTGTTATTTATTTGTGTTTATTGCAAATACCCTCTCCCATTCTAACTTTGTTTTGACCTTTACTCTTGGTCTTTTACTGTGTAGAAATTTTTAATTTTAATGTATTTGAACATATCTTTTTTTCTATAGCTTGTGCTTGTCTGATACATTGCTTTAAAAAATCATTTTGTATTTACAGACCATAAATATGCTCTTTTTCTTTCCTTTTTTTCCCCCTTTTGGCTGTACCTCGAGGCTTACAGGATCTTAGCTTCCAACCAGGGACTGAACCCTAGCAATGAAAGCTTGGAGTCCTAACCACTTGACTGCCAGGGAATTCCCTATTTTCTTAATAAAAATAAACTTTTGCTTGTTTACCATTATATATTTATTGCACCAGGGATCTATTTTATATTTAATGTTGGATGGAGTCCCAAGCTTTTTTTCTACACGGATTACCCATTTTTCCACAACCATTTATTTAATTTGTTGTTCAGTTGCTAAGTTATGTCTGACTCTTTGAGACCCATTGGACTGCAGCACACACACCAAGCTTCCCTGCCCTTCACTGTCTCCCAGAGTTTGCTCAAAGTCAAGTCCGTTGAGTCGGTGATGTTATCCAACCATCTCTCCTCTGCATCAGGTGGCCAAAGAATTGGAGCTTGAGCTTCAGCTGTTTATTCAATAGGAGATCCTTTTCCCCACTGATATGTAATATTATATTCTGACAAATACATTTTCCACATAGGATTGTCTTTTGTTTCTAAGTTTCTATTCTGTTTCATTGAACTATTTGTGTATACCTATATCTGTGTTACACAATCGTAATTAAATATCATGGCTTCCCTGATAGCTCACTTGGTAAAGAGTCCACCTGCAATGCAGGAAATCCTAGTTTGATTCCTGGGTTGGGAAGATCCGCTAGAGAAAGGATAGGCAACCCACTCCACTATTCTTGGGCTTCCCTTGTGGCTCAGCTGGTAAAGAATCTGCCTGCAATGCGAGAAACCTGGGTTTGATCCCTGGGTTGGGAAGTTATCCTGGAGGAAGGGAAAGGCCACCCACGCCAGTATTCAAAGAGGTGGACAGGACTGAGCAACTTTTACTTTCACGCTGAACATCTGTATCTTGATCTCTTACTTTTCTATATATTTCAGTATCTGTCAAAACCATTCCGTTGCCATACAAAAGCCATCCTTGAGGACACTAAAAATTTACATCAATGGTACAGTTTAAAGAATAAAAATAAAATGGGGACTTCCCTGGTAGTCCAATGGCTACAATTCCATACTTCCACTGCAGAGGGCATGGGGAATTCCTCTTAATTCCTGGTTGGAGAATTAAGATCCAGCATGCTGCAGTGCCAAAAAATAAAATTTAAAAAAGAAAAAAAACAATGCCCCTGTTCTTCCTAAGATTTATATATTGCTGAATTGAATCTTCATATTTTTATTATTTTGTATATACCTTTGTGCATATGAAATGTACAAAGGCTAAAAGAACAGTGTTTTAACAATGATAGAAATGTATTTTCTCTCTCCTAACAGTTTCATCATTCCAGGTAAATCTCAAGGCTTCATGGTGTCGGGATAAGATGGACTCTGTGGTTTCTGCCATCCTCAATTTGTGGCTTCTATCCCAGGCTCTCAGATACTGTATCCAGGGTTTCCCTGATAGTTCAGTTGGTAAAGAATCCACCTGCAATGCAGGAGATCCGGGTTCGATTCCTGGGTTGGGAAGATTCCCTAGAGAAGAGAAAGGCTACCCACTTCAGTATTCTGGCCATGTGTCCAAGGGGTTGCGAAGAGTCAGACATGACTGAGTGACTTTCACTTTCATTAGCCAGATCCTGTATCCAGGTCTCACTGTCACGTCAACATTCCAGCCAGCAAAAAGAATGAAGCATACGCCTTTTGTTTAAATGGCATCACATGGTGGTAAAAACATTTCCCTTCGTATACTCTCCTTAATTATTTCTTTATTCTACTAAGAAAGAAACAACCAACTTCAATTATTCTGTTATTGTTTTCCTAGCCTCTAGAGTCAAATCTTATGTTCAGTCTTTCCTGTTTTTTACTTAGCATATTTGTGTCTACCACTTAAATTACATCCTCAGTCCTTGAGATGCAGTAATTTCACTTTTTGAAAAACTCCCAGTATTTAAAAAGGTTTACTGATAATTTTTGTCTAAATTAATATCTATTTATAAAATTTTTAATGGATTATTTTTCATACTTTCCCAGTTTATATTTGGCTAATTTTAGAAATATGATCTCCTATTCTAGTTCATGGATATAATTTCTTTATCTCTCTGAGTATCCCAGGCATAACATTTTCTATTCCTGATCAAGACAAGTATTAACTGCACAGAAATATGAAATAGTATTGTCACTGAAAACTCATAACATTGTTTCTGTGAATTTTATCTCTACCGCTATAGCAACACACTGTACTTGAAGCAAAGCATAACTGTTAGGAGCTCTTGATTCATTTGCTGCTATTTTAGGAAGCATCGAGTAACAGACTCCTCAACACAAACCTATCAGTTTCAACCTGCTTGACTAGACACGTTTTTGCCAAACCCCTTTAATATAGATTATTGCTAGACCATTGGCTAGCTCTGTGGAAAGGCCTCAAAGTACAGTTTGTCTGAAGGCAGTAGACACTCGCAATGCATCTTCAGTCAACCATGGCAGGAGAGAGCTGCCCTTGATTCATTAGGAATAGCAAAGAAGTCTGAGTCATCTCGACCACTCACGCAGGTCCTCCCTTGTGGCTTGACCATATGCCTTCTCTTCCTTTGACACACGGTGGCATCTCAAGAGCATACTAAATATGTCGTCTGAGATCTCTGTTTAGAGATGACAGCAGAAGTAAATGCCTCTGCCTGCAAGTCTGATTCTGTCACAGGGCATCTCCTGCTGGGGTCTTTTGAATTCAGACTTCCCTCTCCCAGCTGTCCTCTCACATGCTTGCTTCAAATTGTCAGCTTCCAAAAAGAAATTTTGCAGATCATTCTACCCCATGGTCTTCCCTTCCCTGGGTACTGCTGAGGTCGGGACAGAATGAACTCCCAGGTAATGTTGCCACAGGAGGTTTCCCATAATCTTCTCTTTGCCTTTTTCCCTATGATTGCTTATTTTAATTTTTGGCACCTCAGTTTCCTTTGAATTCCCCAGCTATCTTCCTTTTCTAATTTTTTTGGCAAGCCTGCATTTCTTTATTTCAATTATAAAGAAAAAAATTTCTAAATGCTCCTTAAAGTTCAGAGTTTCCTTGGTGGCTTAGCAGGCAAGAATCTACCTGCCATTGCTGGAGATGCAGAAGATGTGGGTCTGATCCTTGGGTCAGGAAGATTCCCTGGAGTAGGAAATGGCAACGTGCTCCAGTATTCTTGCCTGGACAATCCCATGGACAGAGGAGCCTGGCAGGCTCCAGTCCATGGGTTCCCAAAAAGTCAGACATGACTGAACAACTGAGTATGCACCCACTTAAATTAAAGCTCATCTCCAAAGATGCAGCTGTAGAACCACAGTTTTGCATCAGGAGACTTCAACCAATCTGTTCTATTTCCGTAGAATAGCTTTAGGGAATCTGTGTTTCTGTGTTCATGAAGAATTTTCTGGGAAGAAGGTCCATAAATTTTATTTGAATCTCAAAGTCAACTAGGACTAAAGAAACTTAAGAACTATTATTGTTGTCAAACTAGCTTTTTCCTGCAGCATCCTAGTAGTGAAAGGTGGAGAAAGCTCTTAGGACCAGTTATTCTAGTTTACAATACACCTTGTCTTTGGTGGGTTCTTCTGTCAACCTCACCAGTAAAAGCAATAGACATTTGAACCAAAAGTCTTGAGCTTTCTGAAGTTTGATAACAAGGGGGAAAAACCAAGACCAATGTCAAAGACTTAAGACGAAAGATAATTCCTGTTCTGTTTCAACTGCAATAAAAATGTGTGTTTTGAATTAAATGGTGAGATTAGAAAAAGGAACAAGAGTGACAGAGCAGGGAAGAAGTCTTTGAAAAGCTCAGTTTGAATTATTTAAAAATCCTAATAAAAATTTAAAGTATAATTGCAATCATTTCATTACATGTATCATATACATTAAAAATATAAATGGTCACTCATAAAGGAAAGTGAGAGAGGTTAATGAAGAGATTACAGTCTAATGTAATAAGCCTTCAGTATATTAACATAAAAGTTAGTTCCTTCTAAGAAACCTTTATTAAAAGAAGGTATTTCTGAAGTCATAAGACTCTTCTGCCATTAACTTTATGAAAGGTCAACCTACTTTCCTCCCCAGTGGTTAAGGCTCCTGTGGAGTAATATCTTCATTTTCCATTTCCTTGACTTTCTTGGTGTTTGGCTTCACCAGATGTCCTCACAGATCTGTAATTCTACTTCTGGCCTCTGGGCCTTGGTTACTGACTCCCCCTCAAGTCATCGTTACCAAGTGTTTGATCATTTGGTGTCAAGGAATTGGATGGAGCCTGCATCCTCCAGCAGTACAGGAGATTCAGGAGACACACGTTCAATCCTGGGTCAAGAAGATCCCCTGGAGGAGGGAACGGCAACCCACTCCAGTATTCTTGCCTGGAAAATCTCATTAACAGAGGAGCCTGGCGGGCTACAGTCCATAGCATCGCAAAGAGTCAGACATGACAGCACACACGCACTTCAGGACACATAGCAGCTGTAGGCTAAGTATAGTCAGAGCCCAGATGTTTCTTCAGGGTTCGTTGCCTTGCTTGACTCTGCAGTCAACATTCCTTACTGTGAGACTGGCTGGCTGCTCTCTCCCATCCTTACTTCAGGAGCACTGCCTTCCAGAGCTTTCCCCAGCAAATCTGCTATGGAGTCTCAACAGCGGTTCAGTTCAGTTCAATTCAGTTCAGTCGCTCAGTCGTGTCCAACTCTTTGTGACCCCATGAATTGCAGCACACCAGGCCTCCCTGTCCATCAGGGGCCCAAAATACCACATACAGAGAACAGGAAAAGAAATCCCCCCGCAGCAAGCCCCAGATTCTATTTTAACCACACAATTTGCTCCCTTTTCCTGATCAGATCGCTTACAGGAATTGCTCACATATGGTAAAAATATTTTTAGCCTCTTTTTCGTTCTTTCTACTCTTTGGCCTCAGCTGAACAGCAACATCCCTAAAGGTCAGAAAACCCTTTAAAAGGAGGAGAAGCCCAAGGCCAGTGAATCCATGAAATGGATAATCAGCCCCTGAATAATCAGGATCTGACTGTACCGTAAACAACTCCTCACCCCTCTTTCTGAGAGCCAAAGGCAAGGCACAGCCAAAAACTCTCTCTGCAGGAGATCCGAGAGATTTCCTTCAGCGTGCACCCTGCCCCCACCCCTACAGTGCATTCAGGACCATAAACAATCCCCTTTCAGCTCAGACATATCTTTCTCCACATGAGTACATTTTCTGGACTTGAACAGGAATGCGATTGACTGACTGGCTTAGAGTTTGCATAAGCACTGCGTCGTGGCTCTCTGAGTTTGCCCCAGTGCACAGATTTTACATCTGCTGGCAAAGCCAGGCAGCAGTACTCAGAGGGGCATTTGAAACCACATTTTTTGGCTCATTAAAGCTATTCTACCGATGTTGCTCCCCATGTCATTCAACCTATTTTCAAGCCGTTTTCTCAATGGGGCACTTCAGGGAGGTTGGGCATGGATTTTGCTAAAAACTGGATTGTGTCCATAAGCTGCATCAAAGCCAGTTTATTCTCCGGCTCTGGCAACCTTTGAATAGCTCTTCCACCTTTGCAGGCTCCCCCACAAAGCCTGCTCTGCACAGTTTGCCCACGAACCAGAACACTGATTTCATCTTGTTGCTGAAGTTGTGGGGGACAAGATGTTGCTTCCAATGAGGGAGAAGGATCTGCGACCACCTCACAGCAAACAGACCCCTCCCACCCACCCCTCACCCCCCGCAAAGATATACAATCTCAGCTCTCTTTGGCTATCTTCCTGAGCCCAGCCAATCAGGAAAGTGTTAGGAGCACAGAATGCTTGAAAGCAATAGAAAAACATGCCCGGCTTGGCACTTTCCTCATTAATTAGGATGGCTTACACAGTTTGTTGACTCCAAGTCTGAGAAGAAAAGAGCCTACTTGGTTAGTAGCCTGAAAAAGCAGTGATTTTATTTTCTGTTTCGACCTGCAGTGGGCAGTGCAGATGGCTAAAGCTGGGAGGTTTGTCCAGGCCATGGCTGCAGTTCCATGTATGTGTGTGAATCCCAGTCTCTTCCTCTGTGAGCTCCACATGTTATTGTTCAGCTACTCAGTCATGTCTGAGACTCTTTGCTACTCCATGGACCTCAGCATGCTAGGATTCCCTGTCCTTCACTATCTCCAAGAGTTTGCTCAAACTAATGCCCATTGAGTCAGTGATGCCATCCAACCATCTCATCCTCTGTCATCCCCTTCACCTCCTGCCCTCAGTCTTTCCCAGCATCAGGGTCGTTTCCAGTGAGTCAGCTCTTCCCATCAGGTGACCCAAATACTGGAGCTTCAGCTTCAACATCTGTCCTTCCAATGAATATTCATGTTGATTTCCTATAGGGTTGACTGGTTTGATCTCCCTGCTATCTAAGGGACTCTTAAGAGTCTTATTCTCCAGCACCACATTTTGGTCCAACTGGCCCTCCAAAAAGGGCTCCATGTCCAAAGCTGTCCCTCTACTCTTTCTTTTCTGGTGTCCCAACATCTCACCTAGGAACACAGTAGTAAACTGAACAAGCATGTGTCTGATTAGTGCAAGAGGCTTGTTTTTCCTCTACTGAAATATACCCTGAGGAGTGTGTATCTTTTGATTTGGGTGATAGGCTAAATATTAAGCATTAACTGCCTGATTGAAGGAGCTGGAGCATTTAATTCATCCTCTATGATGGCTGATAATAGAAATCCAGCTCCTTGGACAGCTGATATACAAAAGACCTTGGCCAGGGCAAATAGGTAAGAATGAACCAAAGAAATCCAGATTGGAGAGGAAGATGTTAAACTATATTTTCAGATGACCTAATCCTGGTGATAGAAAATGCTAAGGAATCTGCTAAAGAACCATTAGGATTAATAAATGAGTATATCAAGGTTATGCAAAAATCAATTGTATCTTTATGCAGGAGCAATGAGTAAACCAAAAATAAAATGAAGAAATTAATTTCATTTATAGCATTAAAGTAGTAATACTTAGGTGTAAATTTAACCTGCCAAAAAGGATAGAACCAGTATACTCTGAAAACTACAAATATCAAGGAAACAAATAAGATGTAAAAAGATACCCTATGTTCATGGGTCAAAAGCCTTAGTGTTGTTAAGATGATCATACTACCCAAATTGATCTATAGATTCAATGCAATTTCAATCAAAATCCCAGATGACTTATTTTCAGACATTGACAAGCTAACCAGAAAAGACATATTTAAATAGAAATTGTAGGTATCCAGAGCAACCAAAATAATACTGAAAAAAAGAACAAAGTTGAAGGAATCATACTTCCGAATTTCAACACTTATTACAAAGCTACAGTAATCAGTACAATGTGGTACTGGTATAAGGACAGATGTATAGATCAATAAAACAGATTTAAGAAATAAATAATAACTCTCACATTTATAGTCAGTTGATTTTCAACCAAGATACAAGACCATTTAATGGGTAAAGAAGAATTTTTCAACATATGGTGTGGGGACAGTGGATAGACATCAGTTCAGTTCAGTTCAGTCGCTCAGTTGTGTCCGACTCTTTGCAACCCCATGAATCGCAGCACGCCAGGCCTCCCTGTCCATCACTAACTCCCGGAGTTTACTCAGACTCGTGTCCATCGAGTCAGTGATGCCATCCAGCCATCTCATCCTCTGTCGTCCCCTTCTCCTCCTGCCCCCAATCCCTCCTAGCATCAGAGTGTTTTCCAATGAGTCAACTCTTTGCATGAGGTGGCCAAAGTACTGGAGTTTCAGCTTTAGCATCATTCCTTCCAAAGAACACCCAGGGCTGATCTCCTTTAGAATGGAATAGACATATACAAGAATAAATTTAAAACCAGAATTTGGACCCTCTCAAACACCATATACAAACCAGAATGGATCAAAACCTATGCAATAGCTAAAACTAAAACTTTTAGAGGAAAACATGGGTGTAGATTTTTGTGACCTTGGGTAGGCAGTGGATTCTTGGATATGATACTAAAAGCATAAGCCACTAAAGAAAAGATTAACAGGGCGTAGTTAAATTTTGAAACTTTTGTATTCCAGAGGATATCCTCAAGAAGGTGAAAACAAACCCACAGAATGAGAGAAAGTTTTTGCAAATAGTATATACAATAAGAGACTCATATCTATAATATACAAAGAACTATTGCAACTCAACAACAAAATGACAACTCATTTGAAAAATGGACAAAATATCTGAATAGACATTTCTCCAAAGAAGATATAAAAATATCGAACGAGCAGATGATGCTGTACTTACTTAGCAGTCAGGAAATGCAAATCCTGACTGCTATAGTTAGATATCAATTAGCACCCACTAAGATGGCTG